>CAWUFW010027173.1:0-28484 GCA_963921515.1 Calotriton arnoldi | reverse complement strand
TAGAGGTGGCGTGCTCCGGCTGTGTGTGCAGTCTGCAATGTGCACGCTCCGGGGTTGCTGTGAGCTCTGTGTAGTCGTGGGGAGACAGGACTTGTGTTCTGTTGGCTTGTTTGGAGGACACGGGCCCTCTTCCCACATGCTTCTCAGACAGTTCAAGGTCGGTGCTGTGTGACTCCTTCCAATTAACTTGCATGTGGCCGACATGGGGGAGTGTTTTCTTCTTTCTTCCCCGTCCGTTGTGTGCTTCTGTGATATGCGCTATCTGCCCTGTGGTCGGTCTCCTCGGCATGCCTGTGTTGGTCTATTCTTGGACAATGGCTGTATTCACCGGCTTCTGTCGTAGGGCTGTGGTTTCGGTGTTGGAATGGAAGGTCATTCAGTGCTGTCTGCTCTCCCTTGTGTGGGCGGCAGGCTGCCTTTCCGCTCTGCGTTGGGCCTTGTGTGTGGATGTAATTCTTGGGCCACCTGTTGTCGGTCAACGGGTTCTTTGGTGTTCCGTTTCATGTGTCTTGTTCATATGTGCAGGGTGGTATGGGTTTTCAGTGTGGTACTGGCGTTCCTCTTCCCGAAGGAGCCCTGCTTCTCCTAGTTGGTGTTGCCGCCGCTGTGTGCTTCGCCATGTTTGTTACACTGGGGTGTGTCCTGCTGTTGCGTGACTTCACTGACATGTGTGCGTCGGTTGTGTGGCGTTGGGTGTTGTCCGTGAATTGGGCGTTGGGGACATGTCTGTGGCCGGCCTGTCACGTGTCATGTGCGTTCGGGGTGGGGCTGGTGTGTGTGCTGCTTGGTTGTGTCCCTGTGTCTGTGTGCGACGCATGCATGGCGCTGCGGTTGGCCTCTGCGTTGTGCGCATGTGTGGCGGCGTCATCGGCGCTTTGGGGCCGTGACGGGGTGGTTGGTTCCTAGTCCCAGGTGGTGTGTACACATGTGTTCTGCGATGTTAGGATTTGGCCTGTGTGTCATATGTGGATGCAATGGTGGATGTGTAGTGTGCACGCGCTGGTGGGGGTTGTCCGCTTTTTCCGCCCTTGCACTGTGTGCGCTGTTTGCGTGCACTTGTTGTGTGTGTGCCTACCTGCGTCTCCGCGGTACGTTGCGTCCTTGGTGGTGCATCAGCAGAAGCATGGGAAGGGCCTGCAGTGCTGGATTCATGCCCGGGGTGCCGCTTCTTCGTTGTCCGTGCTCTGCGTCCGTGTTTCCGCCTCTCTTTCACGTGCGGTGTCTCTTTGCCGTGGGAGCCGTTTGTTTGCGGCATCGTAATTTATGCGCCGGGCGGGACGTGTTTCGTCGGACGGTGTGTGTCAGTTGGGCTGCGCCGCTACGTGTGCGGGCGCACTTTGATGGCGGACGGTGTTGCTGGCTTGCCGGCGGTGTTTGGCCTGCTTTTCGCATCGTAATTGGGCGGGCGTGTGGACTGCTGCGTGCCGGCGGTAACTGGTGGTTTTTGCATCCGCCAGCACGGCGGTTGTGCTTCCGCCCGCCATCGTAATGGGCCCCTAAGTCACTTTTTTTGGCTTAATGCTGCTTCGTAAATATTGTCCCCTTTAACGCAGTTTTCTGCGTTAACGTGGCATGCAATGGGTGTTGCTGCGGGCGTTCCGCGCAACATCCATGGCCTTTTGACACTGCCCCAGATTTACGACAAATTGTAAATCTGAGGCAGTGCCAAAAACTTACGCCTCCCCAGGGGAAGCGTAAGGGAGACACAACGAGGAGAAATATCTTCATTTCTCCTCGTTTTTTCTTTTCTATATGCGCTGCATTCTGCAAAAGCCTCTTGTGATTGTTTTTGTGCAGGAAGGTTTACCTTTCTGCACAAAAACAATCATCCCCTCAACGCAGGCACCCTTGCACCATGGTGCAAAGGTTCCTGCGTTAGCGCATGGCAGCCTATTGTGCGATGGCGCAGGGGAAAAGGACAAGAATGTGCCTAATCTCATAGATGTAATTAAACAAGGAGTACCTCTGAAACCACAAATGAGACGTTATTTATGCCACAGTAGTCCTTTTTATTAGCTCTGGGCTTCAGTCATTTCAATTCTTTTTTTTAAATTATTTTCAGCGAAGGTTCTTTTCACATAGTACATTAACACATACACCTCTGCGTTTTTATACAAAATTTCAAGAAGGCTGTCAAAAAAACAATATTTACATCACATACATATATTTTGTCACTAACCACAAATAATATTTTACACACATAGAAACGACATCAAACATTGTTATACATATACTTCCATTTTATCAAAAGATAATATTTCCATTAGAACTTATTGTCCTACTGATTTATGTTCGTATCAGGATCTTTTTATTTTGTATCCTCAATACTATCTATTTCATGGGTCCTAACGAGGTCAGAGTCTTATTTTCAAACTCTATTCTAGAGCTTATTCAGTTAAGCTCAAGATGCCTATTATTTAGCGTATTCTTTTTCTTGGTTGCTCTAGGCCTCTAGGCGAAAACCAATTCCTACAAATCAAGGGGACCGCGATGGGGTGTCCCTTCGCCCCAGAAATGGCCGTGATGTTTATGGCTCTATTTGAGGACAAATGGATATGCAGCAACAACCCCTACGATGGCCACATAAAAATTTGGCGTCGCTATATAGACGATGATTTTGTGCTTTGGAGAGGAACAGTAGAACATCAAAAATAATTTTTAGTCTGGTTGAACAACAGGAATCCAGACATTCAGTTCACCCTAAGTTTCAGCAAAACTGAGATGAATTTCCTGGATCTCATGGTGAAACATGAAGGGGGGATTCTATACACCGCCCTATATACAAAGAAAACTGATAGAAACACACTCCTGCATTTCTCAAGTTTCCATCAACTAAATTTGCGTGAGAATCTACCATACAGTCAGTTTCTGAGAATAAGGCGCAATGGCAGCAAAAAGGAGGATTATTTCAGCAATGCCAAATCCCTTCTAAACAAACTAGCTGACAGAGACTATCCGAGAAAATTACTGAAGCGCGCAATGAAGAGGGCATGGTATACCCCTAGAGAGACTCTCCTGACGCCAAAAGTAAAACCAAACAATATGCCATTGGTCTGCGTCACCACATTTTCCGACCTCACTAGTGAAGTGAAAAAAATTGTACGAAAAAACTGGAACACGGTGAAGGGTCTAGAACTATTCATGAACACACCTATCTTTGCCTTGAAGAAGAACAAAAGCATTAAAGATAAGTTAGTGCGTGCGAACACCGCAGCAAAGAAAAGTGTCCAGTCCCTTCGCACAATGTTGGCCTTACCTCCAATCAAAGGCCACAGGAGGTGTGGAAACTGCATTTTATGCAGTAGTACCATTGAGGGCACCCAATTCACTTACGGCAACAAATATGTGAAGCATGAAGAGTTCACTAATTGAAACACACATAACGTCATCTATTGTGTAACATGCCCATGCCCAAAGGCATATATTGGTAAGACTACCCAGCCGATAAAAAAGAGGATAACCCAACATCGCTCGAGAATAAGATGTAAAGTATCAAGTGCACCGATGGTAACACACTGTATCGAAACAGGGCATGGCCCGCATGACATCAAATGGACAGTGTTAAAACACGTAACCGGAAACAATATTGACAATCTATTGTCTAGATTTGAAGCGAAAACAATAATGTATTTGGGAACAATTGAGAATGGTCTCAACGAAATGAATGAGATAACACACTGTGGATAACTGGAATGAGTGTAAGCAACGAAAGAAGACCGCATGTTGCAAAAGCAGCATTTAGGTATAACTGTCACACACATCTAATAACGTTCCAGATTAAATCACCTGCACTGAAACGCATGAACGACAAAGCGCCAGGCTGACATCCATCCAGGAAGTGCAGCTTAATTAGGAATCCTGTTCTTTACTGACAAATGTGTGATGTATAAACATGTAAAGGACCATAAGATACAGAGGCACCCTGGCAGTATAAAACATACAACTCATCGTGTCAAAATACCGTATTATAAGACGCATTGCCATGACGACGTCTACACAGGAAGACAGGCAAAGTCAGGCAAAATGGCCCTCAAACGTCACCGGCGTGACTACGTCATACGCAAGGAATCGTAATGAAGACTGACCCGGCATTACAAAAACGCCTGCGGTCAAAGAACCCATAATCGCCGGGAGACTTGAGGATCCCAGACGAGAATGCAGAGAAATGTGCGCCCATAACGAAGATAAAGCAAGGTATGAGGGAGAAAATGCAGGGAACGCGGGCGCATAAAAACTCTATACGCAACAATTCGAGCACGCACGCTGTAAGCGCACCGACTCCACTGCTTTTAAATCCCTCGGACACTTTGCCGAGCACTTATGGTCTCCCGGGAATAGCAGTAGGCCCTCGGAGGTCTTCCCGATTTGTTGCACGATGGGTGAAGCGAGTGCAAATGAGTGTTTAACACATCAGAGGCATGTGTAGCATGTTTTTCATTCACGCTTCTTTTTTTTTTAAAAACCACGAGGGACAGCACCCTTCCAAACACAATTAGGTGACAATGCATGACAGATACTGAACATTAACACCAAAACCCGATACTAAATGGACCCTTTCTCTTCCCTATGATAATCCCAGAATGCCCAATCATTGAGGGGACAAGGTATTTAAAGACAACACGGAACTGACCAGCATAGGTGACCAGAATCAACTGCACTCAGGCACATCAAGAAAACCATACCTGGTATGTAAGGAGCACATTTCAAGCAATATTTAAGTGTCAAAAAATCAAAGGCAATAGACTCATAGTATTATTATTTCCATTTATACAGGCATCATCTACCCGAACAAAGTCCTGCCCTGATGAAGACCTTCTGGTAAATATATCGTCTTGGTCCCACAAAGAAGGTCGAAACGCGTTGGCTTATATGTATAAGAGGCCTAGAGCAACCAAGAAAAAGAATACGCTAAATAATAGGCATCTTGAGCTTAACTGAATAAGCTCTAGAATAGAGTTTGAAAATAAGACTCTGACCTCGTTAGGACCCATGAAATAGATAGTATTGAGGATACAAAATAAAAAGATCCCGATACCGAACATAAATCAGTAGGACAATAAGTTCTAATGGAAATATTATCTTTTGATAAAATGGAAGTATATGTATAACAATGTTTGATGTCGTTTCTATGTGTGCAAAATATTATTTGTGGTTAGTGAAAAAATATATGTATGTGATGTAAATATTGTTTTTTTGACAGCCTTCTTGAAATTTTGTATAAAAAACGCAGAGGTGTATGTGTTAATGTACTATGTGAAAAGAACCTTCGCTGAAAATAATTTAAAAAAAAGAATTGAAATGACTGAAGCCCAGAGTTAATAAAAAGGACTACTGTGGCACAAATAACGTCTCATTTGTGGTTTCAGAGGTACTGCTTGTTTAATTATTATTCAATTGATTCCAGCCTCTGGACCCCTTAACTGAATCACCCCCCTATTTATGTACATGTAATCTCATAGATGTGGCGCATTCCTGTCCTTTTCTTTTGCCGTAGGGCAGCGCAGCAGAAAGGCCTGCTGCGCTGCCCTATGGCAAAAACACATAAATGAGGAGGCCCTTGGTGGTTGATCTGTTCTGAGTGATGTCACTGCCAGCTAAACACACATCCGGCAGAGAGAAGGCAGTCCCATCAGATTGCAGTCATAGCTTGCTGCGCCCCTGCCACCGTCTCCATTTTATCTTCTGGTAGGCAAATGCAAGTAAAGGTAAATATGGCGCGATCTGGTGCATGCCGTTCTCCAAGTATATCTGCAGAAGATGTGCCAGGGGCATGTTAAATAACTGAGTGCACCTCTCCCTGTGCTGACTCGGACCACTGCTTCCCTGTGAAATGGTCAATTGCCATAAAGAGGTAAACTACATCCAGGGCCGGCTTTAGCACTGGTGGCGTCCGGTGCGACAATCTTTTTTGGCGCCCCCAAAACCTCCTCCTCAGATTCTCTCATGACCACCCAGCAAAAGTGTCCCTCTTCTCTCCATAACCTCTCTCTTACATACATTTCATTTGTTTTAAAGCACTGGTAAAGGCCGACTTTACTAATAAGAATGTATATCTACCCAAACAAACACTTTTCAGCAACATTAGGAATAGATAATGAAAGACTGGGGAAAAAACAGAACATCCTAACTCTTTTATGCAGTTTGCATGCAGCTCTTTGATTACAGTTCGTAACAGTCACTGTTATTTATTAGGGTTGTATCTTATGAACTGCGGTAACAAAAGGATCTCTGTGACAAAAGCAGTAATCCACTCAGCTATCCACATAAAATACAGATCTGTGATCTGCACAGTACATGTTCTTTGCAGCAGGCATATTAACCCTCTGTGCTACTTTATGGCAAGTGAAAACTGCCACTAGACAAAGCTCTGATCTCTCTCTCTAGCAAGAACATTAATCACAAGAGTTGTCTTGACATTTTTATTGCTGGCTGAAAACTGGAAGCACAAGGAACTCTGCAGTAGGTGTTTTTAAATCATAAGTTATTGCTAAACAGGGAGCCCCTCTCCTGAGGTCAGCACCCCCGGCCCTACCCCAGGTTAGCACCCAGTGCAGCAGCAAAAGCCGGCCTGACTACATCCTTCATAAATGACACTTTTAGAACCTAATGGAGGTCATGTGGGTGGTCCCAAAATATGAATGCCATTTCTACCAAGCAATGGCTGAAAGGGGCTCACCCAATCAACCTTTCTGTTTGTAGATGTTGACTTCATAAAATCTGAAAAACATGTAAGGCTGTCTCTGGCTAGAATTAAAAAGGGAAAAACAAGGCGAACACAATATTAAATTAGAAGATATTTGAGCAGTATTCCACGTTATGAATTCATGAAAATGACTATTTACGCTGTGTTAAAGTACCAATTCAATAAACAATTTAGAAAACATTTAGCCACTGTGCTAGATTATTTATTATAAATTCAATTCCAGAGGATGATCAGCAGATATTTAGTAGTGTTTCCTAAAATATGAATTATGAATTCAGTAACATTTTAACAAATGTTTTAAACAGTGTGGTAACGTTATTAATTTACTAGGGAAGTGATTAGCAAACATTTAAAAACGTGCTAAATTATGAATTCGATAAATAGTAAATTAGTGAGTACTTACTGCAATGTGTTAAATTACGACTTCAGCGTTATGATTAGTATGTAAATACTTTAAACAGTTTGCCTAAATTGTCTTTTAAATATATCAATTCGTTAAAAATCGTTTAAATCATTGGTGTGCATTTTAACTCAGGCAGAGAAGCAAAGAATGTTTGTCACTGCCCTGCGGAAAGAGTTATTTCCTGCCAAAGGAAGTAGTGCACAACGGAGGTTTTCTGTCTCTTAATCGGCAGTATAAAACAGCTGTATTTAGGGTAGGGCTGGTCTTCGGGGCCATCAGGCAGTGCCCGACGGGTCTGACAGTTCAGTGTGTGAGCCGTTTTTTTGGCTGTGTGTGGGTCTGTTTTATGGTTTGCTGGGTTGGTTTTCTCTGTTGATTTACTTGATATTAAAATTGCCTGGAGCAAGCCCAAATCCATTCAGTTATCCACGCTTTCCAAAACACTTACAGAGTGTGTCTTTCAAAACCGTCCCAATTTGCAAACATGGGTCCCTTACTTTTTTGGCTATCTAATTCACTTTCAGGGATCACTTTTACTTTGGTGCTTGGGCCTATTTTCTGTCCCAGTCCGACCCTGGCTGTATTGAAACAAACATCGGAGTCTATGGAAACCAGAACCCAGCTTCATTTCTCATGCCCAACTCTAAGCGAACCTTAAGCCATGCACCTTTTAAACATCCCCGTTGACCATTATGGCGCAGTCTGCGTCCACCATCTTTACATTGTAGGTGATAAGAGCAAGCAGGGCGCTGCTAACCATCCGCTTTAGCAGCTACAGCGGGAGTGGGATTGTTTTATGGGCGTCTTCTGTCTGTAAAGCTGCAGACAAAAGCTCATAATTATCGCTGTAGCAGTGAAGGGCACAAGAACGATATATTCCAGCGCAAGCGTGGTAAAATTGTATTAAAGTCTTACTCTCTTTACTACTCTAACCATACTGGGCCCTTTACGATTATACAATCTGCAACATTTCCAATGAACACAGAGGCAATGATCCTCCGATGAACCTCTACCCGCCGACAGGAGAGGTGGAATTAGAGTGGCCAAACACCACGCTATCTGTCCAATTAGGACCATTAATTGACAGCTAACTCACAAATTTAAGATCAGATTTAGGAACATCACTCTCAAGACAATGCTGTAGAAATAAAGAACAGCAATAGGAAGACCCAACCTCCTGAAGAAGTTAAGTCGGACTAAAATTATGCAGACCAAAAGCTCTGCAACAGCAACACAGAACAAAAGAAGTAATATTGGATGTTCTGTCAGAGCTCGCTGATTCTCCCTACAATGCATTTAAGGCATCAGTAACATCACACAGTTTAAATGGAAGAACCAACAAGACTCAATAATAGACTCTTGGCATATTATTAGGGCTTTCTGTAATATAACTTCAGTAATTTCAGGAGGCCTAAAAATCAGGAATAAAAAGATAGTACTTAAAAATGTTAGTTGGTTTGACTGTCAATGCACTAAAGCCAATCAAGCCTTAAAACATGCCTCAAAGGTTAGACCAAGAGATAATGAATTAATAAAAACACAAATGATGCTATATAAACAGACGCTTAATAGAAGGAAAAGGGAGATACAAGATCAGGCATGGGAAAAATTAGCCCAAGCGGCTAATATACGGGATGCCTCCCTATTCTGGAAAACAATTAACCACCCCTATTTTAAAGACTATTCTGCAGCAAAAGTTGAGAGTCTGGTCCAGCACTTGGACTGGTTAAAGTATTTTGGACAGGTTTTTAATAGAGACAATGACATTTTTGTATTACCAGATAATAGAGATTTTATAATCATGGAGTCTCCCAATTTGGCCCTTATCACTATGGATGAGGTTATAGTGACCCTAGTGATATAAGAAGGTCGATGAAAGGATGAATGGATAGACACTTAAAAGAGTCAAGGGAGCTCTTCTAGGGAGAGTCAAGCTCACCTGCTTTGCTTGCATGGTGCCATGATGAGTGCTTTGGCTCAAAGTAGGGGGATATTTAAATTTTCTGGCTACTGCCAGTGTCAGTAGCCAGGGGGGCTTGTTTACCCACTTAGCAGAGAGCGCGTACCACCCCGTGCTTAATTTGTCAAAAAAGTACAAGGTCCCAACATTTTTATTAGGATCCTACCGCTGGTGCTTCCGACCACCGGGATGCCAAGTACAAGAGCTGCCTAGCAGCGTACTAGCCAGAAAAAATAAATACACCTCCATTTAAATCACATCCCGAAGGCTGCAAGTGAGCAAGGAAAAGTGAGTGACCCCCAAACTCCACTGAAATGGTTTTGATGTAATCTCACTCCAAGATATCCTTTTTAAATTTAAACAAATTTTACAACACAATTTGCAATGAATTATGCAAAAAAGCTATTTGTTTTCTAGGCATTTGTTGAGGAGCATTTAGAAAATAACCCAGGAAATCTGAGACTGCTTCCTAAGACCCTGACAACGAATGTACTGGCTTTAGGTGAGAGGAATACCAGAGAGCCAGTGTGCCTGCTTCCAGCCGATATCACCTCGCCAAAAGCTGGCAATTACGAGGCTTTTCCCTGGAATGGGAAATAACCACCTGGATAGGTTATATCATGTCATTTCCCATGTGGTTTTCCCCAGTTTGGGAGAGAAAACCTCTTGCATTTTCTGCTTGCTATCAGCAGGTGGAAAGTGTTAGCATAGTGGGAAGGCTGGTGGGGTTTGCGGCATGTGGTGAGTGTGATGGGTTGGGGCAGGTTTGTGGCTGTCTGTGAGAGAACTGCTTCCCCAATGCTGATTTAGGGGTCAAGTGGGGCTGGGCTGTGCTCCTACCTGCAGCTCCTGTAGCATGTAAAAGGATCTGGTGGCTCCACATCCAACTCAGCATGACTTTGCTATCGCTATAATGTGCCACTTCAATAATGTGGCCAATAAAAGCAAAAATCAACTGGAGAAGGGCATAAGGACGATGAGAGTTTGTATATTTTTCTCATCTGACCAATCCAAAAGACATAGAAAATCCACAATACATGTGTAACAGTATTGTAAGCAAAAGAACTGGCTACCTGTTGAGAAACAACAAAGCTAAAATATTTCTTACATCCTACAACATGGGAAGAATATTCGCCATTTATGTGAAAATAAATTATGAAAGAATCAAATCACCAGGTAACGTTGAGCATCTGAGAACATCTGCTGATGCCACTGCGAGAGAGTATTCAGGGTTATATCCCAGATTAGAACAATGGAATGTTGGGAGCTCTATTGATGACAATGAAGTGGCTCAGGGCTTAAAATGGCTTAACATTTAGAACATAATAACCTCAATGGGTGGAATGTTCTAATAACCTTATTCATATAATAATCTTATTCATAGACATGTAAGCATCATTATAGGCCTACGGGCAGGACTATCACTCAAGTTTAGGGCCTTTAACAATCAGCATAGCCCACAGAAGTAGACAATAAGGCTCTAATGAAGCTAAGAGAACCCTGGGCTATCGATGACTACCTAGGCTGAGTAGTCTTGAAACCAGCTAATGCCACTTTAATCCACTGCAAGACAGCCTGCTTTCTCCATTTGTCACTATTTTTCTGTCTTTCTCTACCTCCTTCTTTCTCCTTTTGTGTTTTTCCCTCTCTTGCTCTGGAACAATCAATCAATCAGGATTTATACAGTGCAGCAAATCACCTGCGAGGGTCTCAAGGCGCTGGAGTTGCTAGCTGCTTTGCGGTGCTCTGTTCATTTGAACAGCCAGGTCTTGAGTCATTTCCTGAATTCCTGGAGCAATAAGGTGATCCTAAGGTGCAGGGTAAGGTTGTTCCAGGCTTTGGCCGCCAGGTGAGAGAAGGAGCGTTGGCTCAGAGGATCTGGGGAGTGTCTGCGGGGAAGAGGGAGGCGAATCAAAGGTTTCTGGTTGGTTGGTGCATGGCCATTCGTTTGTTTATGTGCTGGTCCTTCGTTGTGAATGACTTTGTATGAGTGGGTCAACATCTTGAACTGGCATCTTTTCTGGATTGGGAGCCAGTGTAGCTTCTTGAGGTGCGGAGTGATGTGAGTCCGTCTGGGGAGGTCGAGGTTGAGTCTTGCCCCTGAGTTTTGTATTCTCTTCAGGAGGCATGCAGTGATTCCTATGTAGAGAGTGTTCCTGTAGTCCAGCCTGCTGGTGACGAGGCCTGAGTGACGGTCCTTATGGTGTTGGTTGGGAACCACCTGAAAATCTTACAGCGCATGCGTAACGTGTGGAAGCAGGTATGACAAAACTGTGTCTGCATAGATAACTTGCTGTTCAAGATGATGCCGAGGTTTCAGGCGTGGTCTGTCAGGGCGGGGGAAGGGCAGAGTTCAGCAGGCCACCAAGCATCATTCCATGACGAGGTATTGTTCCCAAAGATGAGGACTTCTGTCTTGTCCGTCTGGAGCTTGAGACAGTTGTCCTTCATCCAGTCGGTGATGTTCATCACAGATCTGGGGAAGTTGCCTCTGGTGGTGGAGAGGTCTTCAGACAGTGAGAAGATGAGCTGGATGTCGTCATCATAGGAGATGATGTTGAGTCCACGCAATCTGATCGTGTTGGCCGGGGGGGGTCATGTACGTTGAAGAGGGTGGGGCTGAGGGACGATCTTTGTGGGACACCGCAGATGATCTTGTTGGGTTCCGAGGTGAACGGTGGGAGACAGATTCTCTGGGCTCTTCCAGTGAGGTATGAGGCGACTCCCTGGATTCCGATTTGGTGGAGTCTGTTGATATAGATATGGTGGGAGATCGTAACGAAGGCTGCTGACAGGTCCAGGAGAACGAGGGCTGCTGTTTTGCCGCGGTCCAAGAGGGCCCTGATGTCGTTGGTGGCTGGGATCAAGCTTGTCTCCTTGCTGTGATTGGCTCAGAATCCAGATTGAGAGGGGTTCAGGAGGTTGTAGTGTTCCAGGTATTCGGTGAGTTGATGGTTGATTGCCTTCTCGAGAACCTTCACCGGAAAGGGGAGCAAGGAGATGGGCTGGTAGTTCAGCTGGGTCAGCGGATGGTTTCTTCAGGAGGGGCCTCACTGACTGGATCAAAGTCTGTTGAGGAAAAATAAGTGCCAGTGGGTCCCACCTGCAACTACCGGCTCAAATTAAGCACTGACAACCTCCATCCAACTATTCTTGACAAGATCCAGAGTTATGGATCAGATTCAGTCCATGCACTTAACTTTCCTTTAAATCATGTATGTACTCCATTGAGCTTGGAAACGCTTAGATTTATTTGATTAGTTCCCTTCTCAGTGAAGTCGGCGGGGATTCAGTATTCAGAAGAAACTAACCCTAAAAAAAGAAAGCACTTTGCTTTATGAGACGACAACCTCTAAATTGTCTTTGTTATTCCTCTTTTCTTTGGGACTTCAGGTGCGCTTAAAATGACAATTGCAACACAAAATTCTGCTTACTTGCTCCTCTCCATCTGTTTATCTGCCTAGCTTTTAACAGATTGTACACTTTGATCTCTAAAGTCCTTTGAAAGGACATAAGTCTCTAAATTTCTTTATAGTAACCAAAAGCCTCTAAATTAAAAGACAGATCTGATCTTCCAGAATTCAAGCCCGACCATGAGGTTTTCTGATATTTGAGTTTTCCCTTCTTATGAAGAATTCCAAACAGGGACTACTTGATGTATTTAGACACTGAGGTGAAGTTGGCTCAGTCTTACTCCTTACATATGCACCAGTACTGTAATCAACAGGACTGGCTAGCCACCATTTATTTGAGACGTTCAACACAAAATTCGGCCTATTCCAAATTTTATAACAGTAGCTCTACTACCAATAATTCTAAGCCATCCTAATTCATAACAGGAACTGGTTCAAAGATATTTTCACTGTTACATATCTCCTTGTGACCATCTCTGTTTCAAATATGAAAGGCATGTATTTGTCTGTTTAATTCAAACTACCATTCAATATACTTTTGTGGTTGCTGCTGATTCCTGAATCATTACCTCCACCCCCTGACACATAGGGAAAAGCAACCAACTTGTACTTGGCTCAACCTTCCCTCTGAAGTTTTAAAATTAAAAGACATAGGGGGATATTCTGAAGAATGTGCGATAAACATCGCCAAAATAGGCTAACGCAATTTTTCATATCGCCGTCTAGCGCGGGAAAATAACTCTGTGCCAACGTCGTATTCCCAACACGGCGTTAACATGCCTCAAATGTCCGCGATACAACTACTGCGACGGCGATAAAAAAGGAAACCCGAACGTGAAAAAAGTTGCGATGGGCCCAACCGCGATAGAAAAATTGGCGACAAGCAGCGCCAGGCTTGCAATTCTCACGTCAGGTGGGAAAAATCACCATAAAAGCAGCAAATAAAAAAAACATAACAACTGCGAAGCACAATGGTGGTAGCCGGAGCAAGTACAGAGGACAACCCGAACCCCACAAGACCCACGGAGGATCAGCCTGGGACCTCGGGGTCAGGGAAGGGCAAGGAGAAGAAGAAGAGGAAGACGCGGTTCAGTCCGCAGCAAAACAGGATCCTGATAACGGAGGTGGTCGAACACCATCAACAACTGTTCGTCACCTCCACTGTGTCATTGGCAACTAAAAATACAATATGGCAGTCCATCCTGGACAAGGTGAATGCAGTCGGAGTGCTGAGGAGGACAATGGAAGAGCTCAAGAGGCGCTAGAATGATGTGAAGCTCAAAACCAAGCTGAAACTCGCAAACAACCGCAAAGCAGCAATGCAGACTGGGGGTGGGAGTCCTGCGCCACAGGAGGAGCTGGATGAGATGAAGAAAATGGTGTCCACAGTCATCAGTGTGGAGACGGTGGCAGGAGTCGGGGGACCGGACACTGCTCAACATGACCTGACACAACAGCAACAGGGTGAGCAACCACCAGGGACTGGGGGACGGGGGAGATGGGCACAATGGCACACATGCACAATGAAGTATAGCACACTGCACAACCACAATGACTCTGGATCATGTCCCTGATCTCCTTGCCATACTGCAGCACACATAGAAACAGCAAGTAGTCCCCCGTCCACAATGTGCCCAGAGGGGGCCCTCCCCACACATCACCAATCTCACAACAAACCCATGCACATGTGCTGAACCCAGCAAAGCTGCGGATCCGTGAGCCCCACTGACAATGCAAGTGACACTGCATGACGATGAGCATTTCTTCAGGCCACTCATCATGACATGTTGCACCCCACGACACCGAGGTGGCTGAGTGTGGTCCACATCCGGAAAGGAGCAGGTCACACACTGACACATCCACGTGCACAAACAACCCCTGACGGCAACAAGACATCTGCGGACAAACCATGCCTAAGAGTCCCAACTCCCACCAAGAGCCCAATTTACCCAAGTATGCAACATCTCAGCACTGTATAAGCACAGAAGTCAAAGGCACACCTCCTGAAAGGGAGAAGGCCAAGCAAAGTCTGAGCTGCAGGGGCAACTCTCCCACAATGCAGCACACACACAAGAATCAGAGCACATCAACATTGACAACAATGTGGTACAAACTGCAACACATTCACAACAGAACAGAGGACACAACTGCTGCCGCTTGTGTGTAGAAACTGGCCAATCACATTTGGCATAGCAGGAAACTGTGACATGATAATGGACAAGTACAACCCCACATCCCTGATGGTGCACAAATTTCCACTGTCCCGCTTCAAATAGGCAGCTCCTCCTAAACAGTCACAATGTACATTGTCATGCAGTCTGTTTTGAAACTTGGCCAATGCGTAAACATACATGGAACACACTGTTAAACTGCATCTCCCCTTTACATTGCCGAGGGAGAATCAACACCTCCTGCAGAGCAGACCGAACACCTCCTCACTGATGACGAGGAGGAGCTCCCCACCTTCGACACCGACGCCCTCCAAGAAATCATGGACAGCTTCCGCACCCCACCCCCAGGAGCAGGGCAGCCCAGCTGCATCGAGGAGACCCCACCCCCTGCACAGACCACACAGCAGGAAGCACCCACCACCCCGGCTGTCTCCCTGGATCCCCACGACCAACACATGGCATTTCAACGCCGTGTGTTGGAGGGCCAGAAGGAGATGGCTGAGCAGGTGCGGGTGGGGTTCGACCTCATGGCAGCCAAACTAGATGTCATCCATGGGTGTCTACGTCCTATCAGGGACCACATACAGTCCCTAACGGACACCCACAGTCCACTCCATGGTCTCCAACGAGCCATGGCTGACCGCTGGAGTAATGACTCGGAGACAAGAACACCTGTCTAGTCAGAGTGGCTCTAGCGATCTCAGCCGGGAGTTGGGACACATGCAGAGGCTCATGGAGGACATGGTGCGGATGGAGGCGGAAAGGATGGCTGCCACGGCTGCAAATCAGCGACATGTAGGTGGGATCTTCCATGCCCTGCAGATCCTCATCATGGCATTGCTGCCACAAGGCCTGGCGCAGATGAATGCTGCTGCTCCTACACCATCCACATCTCCGCCCCCTGATGTGTCAGTGCCCCACAGTGCGGCAGACATTCCACCTCCGGCACCTGATGTGTCACTGCCACACAGTGCGGCAGACAATACACCTCCGGCCCCTGATGTGTCAGTGCCACACAGTGCTGCAGCCGAAACACCACCACCCACAGGTGAGGCACATCACACATCAGAGGACGATGATGTGGATGAGACTGCCATTGTGGTAATGAGGAAGCTGTAGCATTCATCTCCGCCATATGGCCTGTTTCAGCTTGGTTCGGCCCTTTGCATCATCACCTTCCACTGTCCCCCGAAACACTCTGCGGCACTCACCTTGGACCTTGACATGGACTGCCATATTCTGTTTGGTTACCAATGACACAGCAATCAGACTGTGGACTGATCTCTTCCTCTTCCGATGAATTTGTCCTTCCCTAATGGACTCTGGCTGGCCCTCTACGGGGCAACAATGTCAAGTGGGGTGTGCATGGCCCTGTACTGCTCCAGCTGCAACACTCCACTGAATGTGAATAAAACATTCAAATTCACACAGATGTGTCATGTCTATGATCCTTCAAGTATGACAGTATGGATGAATGTAGGGTCACTGATTCCCCTCACGTCCATTTTGCACATGTTGTGGGGCTTGGGTCACAGGGTGCAACATTGCTGATTGCGGTCCGGGTGGTGCAGACACTACAACGGAGACACACGCATTGGTTACTTCCTTGTCCAGGCCAGAACTGAACCACGCCCAGAGCCCCAGGCTCATTGTTCACACCCCTATGCTGGACTGGCATACGCAAGCCCAGCCCACTCCACTTAGGCTCACAGGGGGTGACGATACAGCTAAATGTCCCAGGTCTTCCCTGTAGTGATCTGCTGGTCACTGGTCTAGTTGTCAGCATGCCACAGCCACTCCCTGAGGGCTGGTTTCCACCCACACCACACCCATCCAGCACAGGCGTCACGGGACATGTGACCCTGCCAATAAAGGGGGCCCACCACAGCACATCCCCCACTGCCGGAGGTGACATGATGGCGTCTGCATCAACGGAACTCAAATTAAATCAAATATATTCTTTATTCGGTTACCAGTCACAAGCAACCATAAAAGCACAATATTACATCTGATAAAAACTATATTGATATATTCTAAATTATAAAATTTTATAAAACTATAGACTTGCGACACTTAAGTACATTTTTTTAAAAAGCGGACACTGCAGCAATAACAAACACAACATCTAAAAGTTGCAAAGCTAATAATGCAGGACGACATTGTTTTATACCAAACTTCTGTAAAACGGGAATAATCCATCTTTTCCTGGGCTTACTGTAATATTTACAGAAGAACATAATATGTATTGTAGATTGTGCGGAAATCTCATCACAAGGGCATTTAATCAATTCTTTAGACCAGTCATTCATGTCAGGGTAAGTAACTAAGGGGCCCATTACGATGGCGGGCGGAAGCACAACCGCCGTGCTGGCGGATGCAAAAACCACCAGTTACCGCCGGCACGCAGCAGTCCACACGCCCGCCCAATTACGATGCGAAAAGCAGGCCAAACACCGCCGGCAAGCCAGCAACACCGTCCGCCATCAAAGTGCGCCCGCACACGTAGCGGCGCAGCACAACTGACACACACCGTCCGACGAAACACGTCCCGCCCGGCGCATAAATTACGATGCCGCAAACAAACGGCTCCCACGGCAAAGAGACACCGCACGTGAAAGAGAGGCGGAAACACGGACGCAGTGCACGGACTACGAAGAAGCGGCACCCCGGGCATGAATCCAGCACTGCAGGCCCTTCCCATGCTTCTGCTGATGCACCACCAAGGACGCAACGTACCGCGGAGACGCAGGTAGGCACACACACAACAAGTGCACGCAAACAGCGCACACAGTGCAAGGGCGGAAAAAGAGGACAACCCCCCACCAGCGCGTGCACACTACACATCCACCATTGCATCCACATATGACACACAGGCCAAATCCTAACATCGCGGAACACATGTGTACACACCACCTGGGACTAGGAACCAACCACCCCGTCACGGCCCCAAAGCGCCGATGACGCCGCCACACATGCGCACAACGCAGAGGCCAACCGCAGCGCCATGCATGCGTCGCACACAGACACAGGGACACAACCAAGCAGCACACACATCAGCCCCACCCCGAACGCACATGACACGTGACAGGCCGGCCACAGACATGTCCCCAACGCCCAATTCACGGACAACACCCAACGCCACACAACCGACGCACACATGTCAGTGAAGACACGCAACTGCAGGACACACCCCAGTGTAACAAACATGGCGTAGCACACAGCGGCGGCAACACCAACTAGGAGAAGCATGGCCCCTTCGGGAAGAGGGACGCCAGTACCACACTGAAAAACCCATACCACCCTGCACAAATGAACAAGACACATGAAACGGAACACCAAAGAGCCCGGGGACCGACAACAGGTGGCCCAAGAATAACATCCACACACAAGGCCCAACGCAGAGCGGAAAGGCAGGCTGCCGCCCACACAAGGGAGAGCAGACAGCACTGAATGACCTTCCATTCCAACTCCGAAACCACAGCCCTACGACAGAAGCCGGTGAATACAGCCATTGTCCAAGAATAGACCAACACAGGCATGCCGAGGAGACCGACCACAGGGCAGATAGCGCATATCACAGAAGCACACAACGGACGGGGAAGAAAGAAGAAAACACTCCCCCATGTCGGCCACATGCAAGTTAATTGGAAGGAGTCACACAGCACTGACCTTGAACTGTCTGAGAAGCATGTGGGAAGAGGGCCCGTGTCCTCCAAACAAGCCAACAGAACACAAGTCCTGTCTCCCTACGACTACACAGAGCTCACAGCAACCCCGGAGCGTGCACATTGCAGACTGCACACACAGCCGGAGCACGCCACCTCAACGAACCGCTGCGAAATGGCAACCGCAACACACCTACCCAACTACGCCGAACAGCTCAAGCTGTACAAAACCAACACGATACATACATTGGGATGCGATCTCCTGTCCCTGCTGAACGTAAGTTACCGACTGACTTACCGCATCACATTGTTCAGCTGCGTCATGCCCGTCTTCTACTGTCGGAGGTGTCCCTACCAGCATCCCGTCGAGATATGCCTCTCCAACCCGGCATGTCTGAAGGCGGACCTGCTACCACTACTCCTCCCTCTGGACGCACACGACAGGGCCTGCTCTGCCTATGGGGGCATGGCGTATGTGGCCAACATCGCACCCGCACTGAAATGGAACCACTGTGCCTCCACACGACGGATCATCGAGAACAGCTACATCGAATGTCACCCAGCATGCCCCATCATGGTCCTCCAAGGGACAACCTACGAACAACACCTTGACAGCCACCATCCGCTTCATTGGCTGGCAAACATGTACACCACCAATGACATGGAAGCCCTGCTGGACGGCATCGCATACCTGACAACCTGTAAATACGTCGGACCACAACGCAGGTTCCCCGAGTGACCTATGAAGTCCAACCCCGCACCCATGCTCAGCTTCCGCACGGACTGGCCAGTCACCACCACAACAGCCATACCAAACGACCGGCAACTGTAACCACACCATCAACGACATCGCCATGACATCGGATATGACCGGGACATGCACACTGTTCCCCATCACATCCAGGAACACCGCATGCATCGTGGGAGGCAGTGGCATGGGCTCTGTGTATCGCACCCACATGGACGGAACTGCACGAACAACCAGGACACGACATGGATCCAGCGCACATGGACACACACACCGCTCAGTGGACATGAATAGGTCGCCTGGAGTCTGTGGGTGCTGCACCCCTCCCACCCCCGCCCCGGGAATCCCATACCAGGACCTTTGCATGGACGACAAGTGCATACAACAACAACACGACCCCAGTGACTGTGACATGTCCAGTAACCACCACAGTGCAACAACAAGTGGCACGCTGCTGCATGCACGCAAGCACATGCCCTGATGTCATCTCACATGCACGCGTGCATGAGGAACAACCGCAGCAAACCTGTCACATGGAACTGAGATGGACTGTGCCCATGATGCCGAGCGGTCTGGTAGGCTACATGTATACCGTCTGTGTCAAAGTCCGCAGCTCCGCAGCTATACGTAAATGTACATTAGCACAGCCTTGGCCAAGCAGATGTAACTCTGAAGCCCACATCCCACATGCAACAGCTAATCACATGTAACCCTACACCCTATCCCATTTGTAATCATGCTCAGTATATCCTCAACATGTATCCCGCTGCCAGTAGTGTCCACTATACTGCATCACAGAGGACAGAAGACTCAATATAATGTTTGAAACCAAAACTGTCTCCGCTGACTCATTTCACAAGTACGAATGAGAGAGGATGAGAGTATGTGAAGTACACGGCAGTCGTGACATGACCATGTAGTCCACTGGTATTGGATGTCAACGCAAATGAGTAGCACTACTGTGGAAGACACACATGTGTCGTGTGAAGTCGTATGGACGCAGTGCTCAGGTGGGTGGGTGCGACGGGTAGATGCGCACATGCCAAGTTGGAGCACGCCGTGTTGGGAGGGGTCATGAACAGTACACCACCGCTTCCCTGGGCATTGTGAGAGGACACCTGTCGGGGGGAGTGAACACGTGTGTGCACAGCAGCCGGGCACACGTACAAAGCGGTACCAGGCGCACCTCAGCCCACCCTCTGTGAACAAGCTGGATCCTGTTGTGCGCCCGCCATGCCCCTTGACAAGGCACACACAGCCCCAGTCGACCAGGTGTAACCCCAACATAGTCAATCCGCACAGGCGATACAGGGCACGGGATGGCAGTGGAGCATGGTGTGTGTGAGGTCTCCTCGCGCTCCTCCTGGTCATATCACGCAGGCAATAGAACCTCAACGTCTAGCATGGCACAAGTCAGATGGAAGTGTAGGGGGGACGCACCACAGCACGAGCAGCACTGACGTCACGGGAGGTGGCTCGCACCATCCCATCCATTGCCCATCATACCAACCACGACACATGCCATTGCGACTAAGTGCAAGCGCGTGCGCCTCCACCCCCGAGCCCTCCCCAGAGAGGCCAAAGAGTGAATGTGTGGGCCAACAGCCACAGACGGACGCGGCCTGGCCGCAAGGGCAGCCACAGCCACTGGGTGTCGCAGGTGGCGGATCCGGAAGGCGAAGACTGTGATGCATAGTCCATGCAGGCCGGGTCTCCATTTGGGGCACCACGCAGGTGGACGGCGTCCCGCCACACATCATACCCTGAGACAGCCCACTCGTGCAACTGGACCCACACATACACTCCTTGCCCTCTCTGGTGCGAGCTTGGGGCTGCCTGTGCAAGCGCTAGCCTCGCAGGTGAGCATGCATATTGGGGGGCGAGGGGAGGACATGAGGGCTGGGGCGAAGATGACTGTATCACTGTCAGTTAGTACAAGGGATGACCCAGATGTGGAAAGGAAGAGACGTGTCCCGTGTGTACTGCAACTAGTCGCCAATCCAACTACCCCCCATGTCCGGAATGTAAGCCCGCACCTAGGCCCGCCCATCCGCCACATCGAACATACCACCAGCACGACAACCTTCCCATTCGAAACACTGACTGGGGGTGGCGACCAGTGAACAATCATGTGTAGCCTACCCACGCGTACATGTGGGCCCTCCATGATCCATGTCACCTGCGGCAAAGACATGACATGCGCAATGAGGGAAGTGAGGAGAGCTGTCCGCCCCACGCGCAGAAGGTGCATCAGCTCCACAGACCCAGCAGCGAGTCCAGCAGGGGTCACATGTGCAGGGGCAGCTGTGCCTGGTGTGAAGGCACATGCATATAGACAGCACATCGACCAATGTGTAGTCTGCTCACATCCACAGTCCATCATCATGCGGACATAGGAATTGAACACAGGGCAACACATCTTAGTTGGTGCACCCACCGTGACCAACAATGCGCAATCATCGACGTACCCGCCCTGTGCATGGCCCCCACCCAACGGAGGCACATCCAGTGCCACCATCCCACACACACAAGCCTTCCACGGAACATGCTGTGTCCAATGGTCAGTACAGAGTCAGCGCCCATCTGGTGGATCCTGAACAGGAGACACATGCACACACATGCCAGCTCCCACTATGTACGTCTGCCACCTGGCACGTGCAATGTAACCTCTCACCTGTGACGTGTGACTGCAAGCACACAGCCGTCTTGGCATGGGGCTGTCAATGTGGACACCAGTCAATGTTTCGGGAGCTGTGATCCGTACAGTGCTGTACATAGGGTGCAGTGCTGACACCTACTACTGTCTCATATCCCCTCGTGCCACAGGTCCCACTTGTATTGGCCGCTCAGCCCGTGCCCACATCGTCGTCGTCGTGTGCCATACTCATCCAGCCTCGGAAGCAGTTCCATGCTCAGCAGACACTCATGTTGCCGTGGCGTTGCCGCTTGACGAATATGCAGTCAGTCCCCATCAGCACGCCCCGCAAGTCATTGGGGCCTAGATCCCCATGTGCATGCACATGGCAGTGGTATGTCTCACTTGCCATTGCCATTGTTGGGAGACCTGTGTAAGTGTATTGTGGCCGTGCCGTCCCAGCTTGACAGCTGGGCTGTGGCTCATGTGCTTGCTCAGTCATGTCAGTGATGTGTATGCGAAATTGCTATGTGCCGTGTTGCTTTGACATGTGTCCTCTGCCATTTAACCCAGGCGGAGACCGAACATTGACCGCCCATACCAATTGCTGGCGGACATGGACGATACAGAGGTAATCAGGAAGTTTCGGCTGGACAGGCCAACTCTGCATCGACTGTGTGCCATGTTAGAGCCCCATCTCCGTCCCCGCAGGGTGTATCCGACTGCTGTCACCCCCACGGCTAAGGTGATGGCCGCCATGCATTTCTTCGCCACTGGGTCATTCCAGCACACAGTGGGCAGTGGAGGAGGGATGTCCCAGCCCATGTTCAGCAAGGTGCTGAGGGATGTACTGGCAGCCATGATGCTGTACCGAAACAGGTACATCAGATTCCCCAGGGCTCGTGAATTGGCGGCAGTGAAGGGTGCATTCTATGCCCTTGGCAGAATCCCACACGTCGTGGGAGCCATTGACTGCACACATGTCGGCCTTGTTCCACCACAGGCCACTGAGCACCTGTACCGCAACAGGAAGCACACGCACTCCCTGAATGTGCAAGTGGTGTGCCTTGCGGACATGGTGATCACCCACGTGTGTGCCAAGTTTCCAGGCTCGGCACATGACGCACACATAATGCGCAACAGCATCTTGCCACGACTGATGGCCAATCTGCAACAGGATCGTGGCTGTATTGTCGGTGAGTATGTGGAGTGGTGTAGCGTGCTGGTTGTGCGATGCTGTCCCCTGTCCAGTTGGAATAGCAACGGTTCTCTGTGTCCCTCACACCCAGGTGACTCTGCGTATCCGAATGGGGCATGGCTGCTCAGTCCATTGAGGAATCCTCGCACCCCAGCAGACGATCGATACAATGAGGCACATGGGAGGACCAGACGTGTGGTCGAGCGTACCTTTGGCCTCCTCAAGTCCAGGTTCAGGTGCCTGGACCGCACCGGGAGTGCACTGGCGTACTCCCCACAGAAGGTGTGCCAGATAGTGGTGGCGTGCTGCATGCTGCACAATCTGGCCATTCGGAAGCAGATCCCCCTCATTGTGGATGACGGAGATCAACCAGGGCCCCAGCCCGCAGACCAGGACAGCTCGAGTGAGGTGGACAGCGGAGAGGAGGAAGCTGGGAATGTGCGCCAGCAGCTCATCGCCCGCTACTTCACTTGACGGTGAGTGTCCATGTACGACGGATGATGTGTCTGTATCTGTGCAGGTGTGTGTGTGCTGTGTCAGGGTGGCCGTATGTTCACTGCGTGCAGTGTGTCAACGCTCCGTGGCCAGGGTAGTATGCCACTGTTGGTGACTGTGGCATTGTGCCCTATTGCTCTGTGCGATGTGTGTACATTGCTTGTAGTTGTTGACATGTACTGTGTGATGGGTGTGTGACACACTCATTGAATGTGCTCCTGTTCTGTCTCCCACCCCTAGGTCCCTACAGGCCCTCCGGATTCCATTGCCATGCCACGCATCAGGTGCCTTTCCGCCCAAGGTGGCCGTTGTATTCCGTACAAATAAAACACAGGGCACAAACAGCAGTTAGTGAAAAAGGTGCATTTATTACAAACTGTGACATGTGATTGTGTGTAAGGTGATGACAAAAGTGGTGCGTGCAGTGACAATGAGCTGTCGGTCATGGCTGCGTGATGATCAGGGTGTACCCACTGGTTCTATGTCCATAGTCCAACACACACATGCCATCCAGATGGCTGTGTGGAGTGGGATCGTAGAGCAAGTCAATGCAGTGGCTGGTCAAGGAAGGCTGGCGGAAGGCTGGCTGGCTGCCTCACTTGCGACTGGAGCGTGCGAAGTCCTCCCGGGAGATCTGTTTCCTCTTCGGACGGCCCCTTCCACGTTTGGGAGGGGGTGTGTGGTGGCGACCTGCTGGTGGTGGGTGAGGTGTGCTCACTGGCTGTGGACGCAGGGGAAGTGGACACTGCTGCCCGACCCTGCGCCCTAGCAGGTGGTGGCGGAGGTGGTGTTGCTGGCCTTGCCTGTGACCCCACCGCCACCACCAGCTGGCCCATGAGGTCCACGAGTTGGTCCATACGGGACACGAATTGGCCCATATGGGCGTCCATGGACCTCAGCACCCCCAGCACCTCCCGCGTGTCAGTAGCAGACCTGGCCCATTGTCCTTGGGCCTCTTCATAGGCCCCAAGGACTCTGGCCATTTGAGGCAGGGCATGGCTCCCAGGGGAGGCTGGCGTTTCCCTGACCCTGCTCCTCCTACCAGTCCTGCTGCCACCGGCCTGCCCACTAGCCACATTGCACACCACGGTCCTCGCTGTGGCTCCCAGGGTGGATCCAGTCGGCCGGGCCACCACCTGCGCTGGGGCTGGTGCCAGCGAAGACGTGGTGGTGGTGGAGGCGGTGGTGGTCGGTGCGGCGATGGTGGCGGTTGCGGCAGTGGTAGTGGCCGCAATGACCGTGGGTGTGGCCGCAACGACAGTGGCAGCAGGGGACTGGGACTGTTCAGCATCCCTGGATGATGGGTTGGTGGGTAGGAGGGGTCCTGGGGAGCGGCTGGGCCCTGCCACGCCAGATGGGCCAGCTTGGTGGTCCGTGTCCGAAGAGGAGGACAGATCCTCCAGATCCGTGTGTCCTCGTTGGGGGCTTGTGGGCTGGCTGTGCTGGCTGCTGTCTCCATCCCCAGCATCCAGCAGTTCGTCACCTGTGGAGAGAATGAGATTTGTTATTGTGTTGCACCTGGCGAAGTATGTATTAGTCGTCTGACATTGGCAGTTCGTGCAATCTCGTACATGGGTTTCCCGGAGCCGAGTGTGTGGCTATGGCATCTGTAGTTGTGTGTGCTAGGCAATGGGACTGTGTGCTGTGCACATGTGGCATGGGACGGATTGGCCATGCCGATGGGTGTGTTGCTGTGCCCCTACTCATTGTGACTCTGGTGTATGCGGGCTCCTGGCCCATCCTGGGTCTGGTTTGTACTTTGCTTTTGGAGTTCATATGGAACGCTTAGGAACGCATATGGCAACATGGGGGCCATGCCCCAGATTCGCATTTGGGAGGGGATATGCTTTTGGGGTTCAAATGGAACGCTTAGGAACGCATATGGCAACATGGGGGCCATGCCCCAGATTCGCATTTGGGAGGGGATATGCTTTTGGGGTTCAAATGGAACGCTTAGGAACGCATATGGCAACATGGGGGCCATGCCCCAGATTCGCATTTGGGATGGAATATGCTTTTGGGGTTCAAATGGAACGCTTAGGAACGCATATGGCAACATGGGGGCCATGCCCCAGATTCGCATTTGGGAGGGGATATGCTTTTGGGGTTCAAATGGAACGCTTAGGAACGCATATGGCAACATGGGGGCCATGCCCAGATTCGCATTTGGGAGGGGATATGCTTTTGGGGTTCAAATGGAACGCTTAGGAACGCATATGGCAACATGGGGGCCATGCCCCAGATTCGCATTTGGGAGGGGATATGCTTTTGGGGTTCAAATGGAACGCTTAGGAACGCATATGGCAACATGGGGGCCATGCCCCAGATTCGCATTTGGGAGGGGATATGCTTTTGGGGTTCAAATGGAACGCTTAGGAACGCTTATGGCAACATGGGGGCCATGCCCCAGATTCGCATTTGGGAGGGGATATGCTTTTGGGGTTCAAATGGAACGCTTAGGAACGCATATGGCAACATGGGGGCCATGCCCCAGATTCGCATTTGGGAGGGGATATGCTTTTGGGGTACATGCAGTGAGCCATGGGTGCCGAACGTGACATGTGTTGTGGCAGCATGACAGTGCATGGTCTGAGGTGTGTGCATGCCTGACATGCCCTGCATATTTGCTGTCTGTTGTGATTACTGGACATGGCATTGGACGCATCGTTATGAGTGAGTGATAGTTGTGTGCCAGCCAACGTATTGCAGTTGTCCCATCTCCTTGGTGTGCGTGCTGCCCTGTGCCATGTTCATCACTGCAGTGCTCGGGGGGGGGGTGTGGCCCATGTTGTGTGTTGTTGCTCAGAGTGTGTCGTGCGCTTAATTGACTTCTGGCACATGGTTGGTCATGGGCATGTGTCTTAGCGTGACTGCTGTATGTGTGGCAGCTGTGCGGATGACATGCCTTTCATGAGACTGGGGCTGACGGATGGGATGGATGGTATGTTGTATGTGCATGGTGTGTCTGTGAGTTTGATGGGTTCAGTGGTGTTCGTGTGCATTTATGTTGTTCCGCTCTGTTGCGTCTAGTGTTGTTTGTCTTACATAGGCGTAGTTGTGGGGTGTGGGGTTGACAGGCAGTGGGGGCTACATGGACAGGACTTCAATGGTGTTTCGGTTGTGTGTGATGAGTTGCACAGTGGCTGCCGTGTGGTACTATATTCAGTGTGGCTTGTGCATGCAGACGTGGCTCCTTGGGTGTTGCTATGTCTGTGATGGGTCATGTGGGGTGTGAGTCTGTTGTTCATGTCCGTGTGCACATTGTTCACTTGTTCGTGACGGTGGGCGGTGCTGCGTGTTCGTCTGCTACGTGACATGTCCAATGTGTTGGTGGTGTTATGGTCCTCATGCCTCCAGTAATCCAGCCCTGTCCAGTTTCCCACCTGCAAGTTGTTCGTGCGTGCACTGTACTGGATGCCACATGGCTCTAAGCGGGGGTGCTCCATGTTGCAGGTCTGTGGGGGTGGGGGGGTGTTGTGGGTCGTGGGGGTGGCTGTACACCCACTGACACCGATTGCTGTGGACCGTGATGTCTGCCTTTCGGCTGTCGTTGTGCACTGCGGTGGCTGACACGTGGCTGTGGGGTGTGGGGGATGCTCCTCCTTGCTGTGCTGTGGGACTGGGGCCTGGTGTGTGTTGTACTTGGGCTGTCCACCGTCCCACCCACTGCACTTTGTGTTCCTGCCACTTACCTGTTACTTGTCGGTTAGTGCAGCTGTGGCGGACACATGGGTGTGGTGGGTGCTCGTTGTGGCGCTTCTGGCATATTTGGGGACCTGTTGGTGGTTACGTGGCTGGCTTAGTGTACACATGTCCCCACGCATCTTACAGTTGTTCGGTTTGGGCTGTGTGTGGTAGTGTCTGTTGCATGTGTGTGTGATGTGTTGTGTATTGTGTGCTGGACATGGGGGTGTTTGTCCCTGGGAGCTGTGGCATGGTAGTTGCGCATGTGAGTACATAGCGGTGTGCTGGTATACATTAGTTTGTACTTACCAGCCTCCACTCCCCCTGCTAATCCGGCGAGGATCTCCGGATGGATTACGACTCGCACCTTCTCCTCCCACGCTTTGAAGGTCTTAAAGAGCGCGGGATTCCCTCCGCCAGTGACGGCAGCCAGCTCTCTGTTTTTGCCCTCCTTCTTCTTGACCAGGCTCTTTACGTCATTCCAACGTTTGTTAATCTCGACTCTGTTTCTGGGCAGGGTCCCGACTGCATTGACCTGGTCTACGATCCGGTTCCACATTCTGTTTCTGGTGGCTAGTGGTGTGTGCTGGACCATGTTCCCATAGATTTGTGGGTACACCTTGATGATCTCGTCGACCATGACCGTCAGCTCCATGGGCGTGAACTTGGGCATCCTTTGTGGTGCCATGGTGTTTGTGGTGCTGGTGCGGTGTGTGTTGTGTAATGTGCAGGGGGTTTGTGGTGCCGGTGTTTGGTGGTGGTGGTGGTGGTGGTGGTTGTGATGTGTGCGTTTCTGTGGTGTGCTGCTGTCCTTGCTGTGTCACTGTGTCCTCTCCTCTCCTCTCTGGTTTGCAATGTAGCAAGGGGTTGTGGTCTGTGGGAGTGCTGCTTTTGTACTCACCTATGTGGGTGTGTCCTCATGGTCTGTTGTTTTCAGGTGTGTTGTGTCTGGGGTTCTGGCCTTTGTATTTTTTGTTTGTCCGGGGGGTGTTTTCGGGATGTGTACTGTGCTTGTGTATTTGTGCGTGCCTTGCTGTGTGGACTTGTTGGCCATGTTGTGTGCTATTGGTTTTGTGTGCGGATGGTTTCTGTGCAGGTACGTTGGCGCCATGGCTTCTGCCGTGTCGATTCTCATCGGCGTTGTTTGCGCTGGCGGGCGGTATGTTTGTGGTTTTTCCGCGCTCATGGCGGTGCGATCGTAATTTCACGTGCGGTGTGTCGGCCGTGTGGGCGGGCGGTTTTGTGTTGTCGTGCGTGTTTCCGTCCGTGGCGGGCGGTTTGACTCAGACTCGGACGATGGCGGGCGGTATTTTGTGTGATTTTTCGCCGATGGCGGTTTTCGGTTTGTGTAATCGTAATGGCGTGGTCGGTGTTCAGGCGGTGTGTGCGGGCGGATTTTGCGCTTCCAT
>CAWUFW010027172.1:0-28487 GCA_963921515.1 Calotriton arnoldi | reverse complement strand
AAGCCCAAAACCGGTCCTAGGATGCTTGTTTACAGTCCAGGGAGGACCTGGCCTGGCAGTTCGGGCTGGACTGTTCCCATTGGGCGCAGGGTCAAGACTGATTTGCATATGGCTGGGTCCAAACTGGAATGGCATGGTGAGCAGAAAAACGATGGATTTAGGCCCAGATGTCTGTACTGGGGTGAATGTATGACATTGTTCTACATTCTGTCCATCAATTGTTCTTTTTGCATTTGTCACCCCGACTGGGACAGGTATGCCCAGACGTGGGTCCCGTGCTCTCCATGCCACTGGAGTCAAGCTATCCTGGCTGATGAGGGCTGAAAGCCCGAAACCGGTCCTAGGATGCTTGTTTCCAGTCCAGGGAGGACCTGGCCTGGCAGTTCGGGCTGGACTGTTCCCATTGGGCGCAGGGTCAAGACTGATTTGCATATGGCTGGGTCCAAACTAGAATGGCATGGTGAGAAAAAACCGATGGATTTAGGCCCAGATCTCTGTACTGGGGTGAATGTATGACATTGTTCTACATTCTGTCCATCAATTGTTCTTTTTGCATTTGTCACCCCGAGTGGGACGGGAATGCCCAGACGTGGGTCCAATGCTCTCCATGCCACTGGAGTCAAGCTATCCTGGCTGATGAGGGCTGAAAGCCAGAAACCGGTCCTAGGATGCTTGTTTCCAGTCCAGGGAGGACCTGGCCTGGCAGTTCGGGCTGGACTGTTCCCATTGGGCGCAGGGTCAAGACTGATTTGCATATGGCTGGGTCCAAACTGGAATGGCATGGTGAGCAAAAAACAATGCATTTAGGCCCAGATCTCTGTACTGGGGTGAATGTATGACATTGTTCTACATTCTGTCCATCAATTGTTCTTTTGCATTTGTCACCCCGAGTGGGACGGGTATGCCCAGACGTGGGTCCCGTGCTCTCCATGCCACTGGAGTCAAGCTATCCTGGCTGATGAGGGCTGAAAGCCAGAAACCGGTCCTAGGATGCTTGTTTCCAGTCTAGGGAGGACCTGGCCTGGCAGTTCGGGCTGGACTGTTCCCATTGGGCGCAGGGTCAAGACTGATTTGCATATGGCTGGGTCCAAACTAGAATGGCATGGTGAGCAAAAAACTATGGATTTAGGCCCAGATCTCTGTACTGGGGTGAAAGGATGACATTGTTCTACATTCTGTCCATCAATTGTTCTTTTTGCATTTGTCACCCCGAGTGGGACGGGTATGCCCAGACGTGGGTCCCGTGCTCTCCATGCCACTGGAGTCAAGCTATCCTGGATGATGAGGGCTGAAAGCCCGAAACCGGTCCTAGGATGCTTGTTTCCAGTCCAGGGAGACGGCCTGGCAGTTCGTTCTGGACTGTTCCCATTGGGCGCAGGGTCAAGACTGAGTTGCATATGGCTGGGTCCAAACTGGAATGGCATGGTGAGCAAATAAACGATGGATTTAGGCCCAGATCTCTGTACTGGGGTGAATGTATGACATTGTTCTACATTCTGTCCATCAATTGTTCTTTTTGCATTTGTCACCCCGAGTGGGACGGGTATGCCCAAACGTGGGTCCCGTGCTCTCCATGCCACTGGAGTCAAGCTATCCTGGCTGATGAGGACTGTAAGCCCAAAACCGGTCCTAGGATGCTTGTTTCCAGTCCAGGGAGGACCTGGCCTGGCAGTTCGGGCTGGACTGTTCCCATTGGGCGCAGGGTCAAGACTGATTTGCATATGGCTGCGTCCAACCTGGAATGGCATGGTGAGCAGAAAAACAATGAATTTAGGCCCAGATCTCTGTACTGGGGTGAATGTATGACATTGTTCTACATTCTGTCCATCAATTGTTCTTTTTGCATTTGTCACCCCGACTGGGACAGGTATGCCCAGACGTGGGTCCCGTGCTCTACATGCCACTGGAGTCAAGCTATCCTGGCTGATGAGGGCTGAAAGCCCGAAACCGGTCCTAGGATGCTTGTTTCCAGTCCAGGGAGGACCTGGCCTGGCAGTTCGGGCTGGATTGTTCCCATTGGGCGCAGGGTCAAGACTGATTTGCATATGGCTGGGTCCAAACTGGAATGGCATGGTGAGCAAAAAAACGATGGATTTAGGCCCAGATCTCTGTACTGGGGTGAATGTATGACATTGTTCTACATTCTGTCCATCAATTGTTCTTTTTGCATTTGTCACCCCGAGTGGGACGGGAATGCCCAGACGTGGGTCCAATGCTCTCCATGCCACTGGAGTCAAGCTATCCTGGCTGATGAGGGCTGAAAGCCAGAAACCGGTCCTAGGATGCTTGTTTCCAGTCCAGGGAGGACCTGGCCTGGCAGTTCGGGCTGGACTGTTCCCATTGGGCGCAGGGTCAAGACTGATTTGCATATGGCTGGGTCCAAACTGGAATGGCATGGTGAGCAAAAAAACGATGGATTTAGGCCCAGATCTCTGTACTGGGGTGAATGTATGACATTGTTCTACATTCTGTCCATCAATTGTTCTTTTTGCATTTGTCACCCCGAGTGGGACGGGTATGCCCAGACGTGGGTCCCGTGCTCTCCATGCCACTGGAGTCAAGCTATCCTGGATGATGAGGGCTGAAAGCCCGAAACCGGTCCTAGGATGCTTGTTTCCAGTCCAGGGAGGGCCTGGCAGTTCGTTCTGGACTGTTCCCATTGGGCGCAGGGTCAAGACTGATTTGCATATGGCTGGGTCCAACCTGGAATGGCATGGTGAGCAGAAAAACGATGAATTTAGGCCCAGATCTCTGTACTGGGGTGAATGTATGACATTGTTCTACATTCTGTCCATCAATTGTTCTTTTTGCATTTGTCACCCCGAGTGGGACGGGTATGCCCAGACGTGGGTCCCGTGCTCTACATGCCACTGGAGTCAAGCTATCCTGGCTGATGAGGGCTGAAAGCCCGAAACCGGTCCTAGGATGCTTGTTTCCAGTCCAGGGAGGACCTGGCCTGGCAGTTCGGGCTGGACTGTTCCCATTGGGTACAGGGTCAAGACTGATTTGCATATGGCTGGGTCCAAACTAGAATGGCATGGTGAGAAAAAAAACGATGGATTTAGGCCCAGATCTCTGTACTGGGGTGAATGTATGACATTGTTCTACATTCTGTCCATCAATTGTTCTTTTTGCATTTGTCACCCCAAGTGGGACGGGTATGCCCAGACGTGGGTCCCGTGCACTCCATGCCACTGGAGTCAAGCTATCCTGGCTGATGAGGGCTGAAAGCCCGAAACCGGTCCTAGAATGCTTGTTTCCAGTCCAGGGAGGACCTGGCCTGGCAGTTCGGGTGGACTGTTCCCATTGGGCGCAGGGTCAAGACTGATTTGCATATGGCTGGGTCCAAACTGGAATGGCATGGTGAGCAAACAAACGATGGCACTAGGCCCAGATCTCTGTACTGGGGTGAATGTATGACATTGTTCTACATTCTGGCCATCAATTGTTCTTTTTGCATTTGTCACCCCGAGTGGGACGGTTATGCCCAGACGTGGGTCCCGTGCTCTCCATGCCACTGGAGTCAAGCTATCCTGGCTGATGAGGCCTGAAAGCCCGAAACCGGTCCTAGGATGCTTGTTTCCAGTCCAGGGAGGACCTGGCCTGGCAGTTCGGGCTGGACTGTTCCCATTGGGCGCAGGGTCAAGACTGATTTGCATATGGCTGGGTCCAAACTGGAATGGCATGGTGAGCAAAAAAACGATGCATTTAGGCCCAGATCGCTGTACTGGGGTGAATGTATGACATTGTTCTACATTCTGTCCATCAATTGTTCTTTTTGCATTTGTCACCCCGAGTGGGACGGGTATGCCCAGACGTGGGTCCAGTGCTCTCCATGCCACTGGAGTCAAGATATCCTGGCTGATGAGGGCTGAAAGCCCGAAACCGGTCCTAGGATGCTTGTTTCCAGTCTAGGGAGGACCTGGCCTGGCAGTCCGGGCTGGACTGTTCCCATTGGGCGCAGGGTCAAGACTGATTTGCATATGGCTGGGTCCAAACTAGAATGGCATGGTGAGCAAAAAACGATGGATTTAGGCCCAGATCTCTGTACTGGGGTGAATGTATGACATTGTTCTACATTTTGTCCATCAATTGTTCTTTTTGCATTTGTCACCCCGAGTGGGAAGGGTATGCCCCGACGTGGGTCCCGTGCTCTCCATGCCACTGGAGTCAAGCTATCCTGGATGATGAGGGCTGAAAGCCCGAAACCGGTCCTAGGATGCTTGTTTCCAGTCCAGGGAGGACTGGCCTGGCAGTTCGTTCTGGACTGTTCCCATTGGGCGCAGGGTCAAGACTGAGTTGCATATGGCTGGGTCCAAACTGGAATGGCATGGTGAGCAAATAAACGATGGATTTAGGCCCAGATCTCTGTACTGGGGTGAATGTATGACATTGTTCTACATTCTGTCCATCAATTGTTCTTTTTGCATTTGTCACCCCGAGTGGGACGGGTATGCCCAGACGTGGGTCCCGTGCTCTCTATGCCACTGGAGTCAAGCTATCCTGGCTGATGAGGACTGTAAGCCCAAAACCGGTCCTAGGATGCTTGTTTCCAGTCCAGGGAGGACCTGGCCTGGCAGTTCGGGCTGGACTGTTCCCATTGGGCGCAGGGTCAAGACTGATTTGCATATGGCTGGGTCCAACCTGGAATGGCATGGTGAGCAGAAAAACAATGAATTTAGGCCCAGATCTCTGTACTGGGGTGAATGTATGACATTGTTCTACATTCTGTCCATCAATTGTTCTTTTTGCATTTGTCACCCCGACTGGGACAGGTATGCCCAGACGTGGGTCCCGTGCTCTACATGCCACTGGAGTCAAGCTATCCTGGCTGATGAGGGCTGAAAGCCCGAAACCGGTCCTAGGATGCTTGTTTCCAGTCCAGGGAGGACCTGGCCTGGCAGTTCGGGCTGGATTGTTCCCATTGGGCGCAGGGTCAAGACTGATTTGCATATGGCTGGGTCCAAACTAGAATGGCATGGTGAGAAAAAAAACGATGGATTTAGGCCCAAATCTCTGTACTGGGGTGAATGTATGACATTGTTCTACATTCTGTCCATCAATTGTTCTTTTTGCATTTGTCACCCCGAGTGGGACGGGAATGCCCAGACGTGAGTCCAATGCTCTCCATGCCACTGGAGTCAAGCTATCCTGGCTGATGAGGGCTGAAAGCCAGAAACCGGTCCTAGGATGCTTGTTTCCAGTCCAGGGAGGACCTGGCCTGGCAGTTCGGGCTGGACTGTTCCCATTGGTCGCAGGGTCAAGACTGATTTGCATATGGCTGGGTCCAAACTGGAATGGCATGGTGAGCAAAAAAACGATGGATTTAGGCCCAGATCTCTGTACTGGGGTGAATGTATGACATTGTTCTACATTCTGTCCATCAATTGTTCTTTTTGCATTTGTCACCCCGAGTGGGACGGGTATGCCCAGACGTGGGTCCCGTGCTCTCCATGCCACTGGAGTCAAGCTATCCTGGCTGATGAGGGCTGAAAGCCCGAAACCGGTCCTAGGATGCTTGTTTCCAGTCCAGGGAGGACCTGGCCTGGCAGTTCGGGCTGGACTGTTCCCATTGGGCGCAGGGTCAAGACTGATTTGCATATGGCTGGGTCCAAACTGGAATGGCATGGTGAGCAAAAAAACAATGCATTTAGGCCCAGATCGCTGTACTGGGGTGAATGTATGACATTGTTCTACATTCTGTCCATCAATTGTTCTTTTTGCATTTGTCACCCCGAGTGGGACGGGTATGCCCCGACGTGGGTCCCGTGCTCTCCATGCCACTGGAGTCAAGCTATCCTGGCTGATGAGGGCTGAAAGCCAGAAACCGGTCCTAGGATGCTTGTTTCCAGTCTAGGGAGGACCTGGCCTGGCAGTCCGGGCTGGACTGTTCCCATTGGGCGCAGGGTCAAGACTGATTTGCATATGGCTGGGTCCAAACTAGAATGGCATGGTGAGCAAAAAAACTATGGATTTAGGCCCAGATCTCTGTACTGGGGTGAAAGTATGACATTGTTCTACATTTTGTCCATCAATTGTTCTTTTTGCATTTGTCACCCCGAGTGGGACGGGTATGCCCCGACGTGGGTCCCGTGCTCTCCATGCCACTGGAGTCAAGCTATCCTGGATGATGAGGGCTGAAAGCCCGAAACCGGTCCTAGGATGCTTGTTTCCAGTCCAGGGAGGGCCTGGCAGTTCGTTCTGGACTGTTCCCATTGGGCGCAGGGTCAAGACTGAGTTGCATATGGCTGGGTCCAAACTGGAATGGCATGGTGAGCAAATAAACGATGGATTTAGGCCCAGATCTCTGTACTGGGGTGAATGTATGACATTGTTCTACATTCTGTCCATCAATTGTTCTTTTTGCATTTGTCACCCCGAGTGGGACGGGTATGCCCAGACGTGGGTCCCGTGCTCTCCATGCCACTGGAGTCAAGCTATCCTGGCTGATGAGGACTGTAAGCCCAAAACCGGTCCTAGGATGCTTGTTTACAGTCCAGGGAGGACCTGGCCTGGCAGTTCGGGCTGAACTGTTCCCATTGGGCGCAGGGTCAAGACTGATTTGCATATGGCTGGGTCCAACCTGGAATGGCATGGTGAGCAGAAAAACAATGAATTTAGGCCCAGATCTCTGTACTGGGGTGAATGTATGACATTGTTCTACATTCTGTCCATCAATTGTTCTTTTTGCATTTGTCACCCCGACTGGGACAGGTATGCCCAGACGTGGGTCCCGTGCTCCACATGCCACTGGAGTCAAGCTATCCTGGCTGATGAGGGCTGAAAGCCCGAAACCGGTCCTAGGATGCTTGTTTCCAGTCCAGGGAGGACCTGGCCTGGCAGTTCGGGCTGGATTGTTCCCATTGGGCGCAGGGTCAAGACTGATTTGCATATGGCTGGGTCCAAACTAGAATGGCATGGTGAGAAAAAAACCGATGGATTTAGGCCCAGATCTCTGTACTGGGGTGAATGTATGACATTGTTCTACATTCTGTCCATCAATTGTTCTTTTTGCATTTGTCACCCCGAGTGGGACGGGAATGCCCAGACGTGGGTCCAATGCTCTCCATGCCACTGGAGTCAAGCTATCCTGGCTGATGAGGGCTGAAAGCCAGAAACCGGTCCTAGGATGCTTGTTTCCAGTCCAGGGAGGACCTGGCCTGGCAGTTCGGGCTGGACTGTTCCCATTGGGCGCAGGGTCAAGACTGATTTGCATATGGCTGGGTCCAAACTGGAATGGCATGGTGAGCAAAAAAACAATGCATTTAGGCCCAGATCGCTGTACTGGGGTGAATGTATGACATTGTTCTACATTCTGTCCATCAATTGTTCTTTTTGCATTTGTCACCCCGAGTGGGACGGGTATGCCCCGACGTGGGTCCCGTGCTTCCATGCCACTGGAGTCAAGCTATCCTGGCTGATGAGGGCTGAAAGCCAGAAACCGGTCCTAGGATGCTTGTTTCCAGTCTAGGGAGGACCTGGCCTGGCAGTCCGGGCTGGACTGTTCCCATTGGGCGCAGGGTCAAGACTGATTTGCATATGGCTGGGTCCAAACTAGAATGGCATGGTGAGCAAAAACTATGGATTTAGGCCCAGATCTCTGTACTGGGGTGAAAGGATGACATTGTTCTACATTTTGTCCATCAATTGTTCTTTTTGCATTTGTCACCCCGAGTGGGACGGGTATGCCCCGACGTGGGTCCCGTGCTCTCCATGCCACTGGAGTCAAGCTATCCTGGATGATGAGGGCTGAAAGCCCGAAACCGGTCCTAGGATGCTTGTTTCCAGTCCAGGGAGGGCCTGGCAGTTCGTTCTGGACTGTTCCCATTGGGCGCAGGGTCAAGACTGAGTTGCATATGGCTGGGTCCAAACTGGAATGGCATGGTGAGCAAATAAACGATGGATTTAGGCCCAGATCTCTGTACTGGGGTGAATGTATGACATTGTTCTACATTCTGTCCATCAATTGTTCTTTTTGCATTTGTCACCCCGAGTGGGACGGGTATGCCCAGACGTGGGTCCCGTGCTCTCCATGCCACTGGAGTCAAGCTATCCTGGCTGATGAGGACTGTAAGCCCAAAACCGGTCCTAGGATGCTTGTTTACAGTCCAGGGAGGACCTGGCCTGGCAGTTCGGGCTGAACTGTTCCCATTGGGCGCAGGGTCAAGACTGATTTGCATATGGCTGGGTCCAACCTGGAATGGCATGGTGAGCAGAAAAACAATGAATTTAGGCCCAGATCTCTGTACTGGGGTGAATGTATGACATTGTTCTACATTCTGTCCATCAATTGTTCTTTTTGCATTTGTCACCCCGACTGGGACAGGTATGCCCAGACGTGGGTCCCGTGCTCTACATGCCACTGGAGTCAAGCTATCCTGGCTGATGAGGGCTGAAAGCCCGAAACCGGTCCTAGGATGCTTGTTTCCAGTCCAGGGAGTACCTGGCCTGGCAGTTCGGGCTGGATTGTTCCCATTGGGCGCAGGGTCAAGACTGATTTGCATATGGCTGGGTCCAAACTAGAATGGCATGGTGAGAAAAAACCGATGGATTTAGGCCCAGATCTCTGTACTGGGGTGAATGTATGACATTGTTCTACATCCTGTCCATCAATTGTTCTTTTTGCATTTGTCACCCCGAGTGGGACGGGAATGCCCAGACGTGGGTCCAATGCTCTCCATGCCACTGGAGTCAAGCTATCCTGGCTGATGAGGGCTGAAAGCCAGAAACCGGTCCTAGGATGCTTGTTTCCAGTCCAGGGAGGACCTGGCCTGGCAGTTCGGGCTGGACTGTTCCCATTGGGCGCAGGGTCAAGACTGATTTGCATATGGCTGGGTCCAAACTGGAATGGCATGGTGAGCAAAAACGATGGATTTAGGCCCAGATCTCTGTACTGGGGTGAATGTATGACATTGTTCTACATTCTGTCCATCAATTGTTCTTTTTGCATTTGTCACCCCGAGTGGGACGGGTATGCCCAGACGTGGGTCCCGTGCTCTCCATGCCACTGGAGTCAAGCTATCCTGGATGATGAGGGCTGAAAGCCCGAAACCGGTCCTAGGATGCTTGTTTCCAGTCCAGGGAGGAGCCTGGCAGTTCGTTCTGGACTGTTCCCATTGGGCGCAGGGTCAAGACTGATTTGCATATGGCTGGGTCCAACCTGGAATGGCATGGTGAGCAGAAAAACGATGAATTTAGGCCCAGATCTCTGTACTGGGGTGAATGTATGACATTGTTCTACATTCTGTCCATCAATTGTTCTTTTTGCATTTGTCACCCCGAGTGGGACGGGTATGCCCAGACGTGGGTCCCGTGCTCTACATGCCACTGGAGTCAAGCCATCCTGGCTGATGAGGGCTAAAAGCCCGAAACCGGTCCTAGGATGCTTGTTTCCAGTCCAGGGAGGACCTGGCCTGGCAGTTCGGGCTGGACTGTTCCCATTGGGTGCAGGGTCAAGACTGATTTGCATATGGCTGGGTCCAAACTAGAATGGCATTATGAGAAAAAAAACGATGGATTTAGGCCCAGATCTCTGTACTGGGGTGAATGTATGACATTGTTCTACATTCTGTCCATCAATTGTTCTTTTTGCATTTGTCACCCCAAGTGGGACGGGTATGCCCAGACGTGGGTCCCGTGCACTCCATGCCACTGGAGTCAAGCTATCCTGGCTGATGAGGGCTGAAAGCCCGAAACCGGTCCTAGAATGCTCGTTTCCAGTCCAGGGAGGACCTGGCCTGGCAGTTCGGGTGGACTGTTCCCATTGGGCGCAGGGTCAAGACTGATTTGCATATGGCTGGGTCCAAACTGGAATGGCATGGTGAGCAAACAAACGATGGCCCTAGGCCCAGATCTCTGTACTGGGGTGAATGTATGACATTGTTCTACATTCTGTCCATCAATTGTTCTTTTTGCATTTGTCACCCCGAGTGGGACGGGTATGCCCAGACGTGGGTCCCGTGCTCTCCATGCCACTGGAGTCAAGCTATCCTGGCTGATGAGGCCTGAAAGCCCGAAACCGGTCCTAGGATGCTTGTTTCCAGTCCAGGGAGGACCTGGCCTGGCAGTTCGGGCTGGACTGTTCCCATTGGGCGCAGGGTCAAGACTGATTTGCATATGGCTGGGTCCAAACTGGAATGGCATGGTGAGCAAAAAAACGATGCATTTAGGCCCAGATCGCTGTACTGGGGTGAATGTATGACATTGTTCTACATTCTGTCCATCAATTGTTCTTTTTGCATTTGTCACCCCGAGTGGGACGGGTATGCCCAGACGTGGGTCCAGTGCTCTCCATGCCACTGGAGTCAAGATATCCTGGCTGATGAGGGCTGAAAGCCCGAAACCGGTCCTAGGATGCTTGTTTCCAGTCAAGGGAGGACCTGGCCTGGCAGTTCGGGCTGGACTTTTCCCATTGGATGCAGGGTCAAGACTTATTTGCATATGGCTGGGTCCAAACTGGAATGGCATGGTGATGAAAAAAACGATGGATTTAGGCCCAGATCTCTGTACTAGGGTGAATGTATGACATTGTTCTACATTCTGTCCATCAATTGTTCTTTTTGCATTTGTCACCCCGAGTGGGACGGGTATGCCCCGACGTGGGTCCCGTGCTCTCCATGCCACTGGAGTCAAGCTATCCTGGCTGATGAGGGCTGAAAGCCAGAAACCGGTCCTAGGATGCTTGTTTCCAGTCTAGGGAGGACCTGGCCTGGCAGTCCGGGCTGGACTGTTCCCATTGGGCGCAGGGTCAAGACTGATTTGCATATGGCTGGGTCCAAACTAGAATGGCATGGTGAGCAAAAAAACGATGGATTTAGGCCCAGATCTCTGTACTGGGGTGAATGTATGACATTGTTCTACATTTTGTCCATCAATTGTTCTTTTTGCATTTGTCACCCCGAGTGGGACGGGTATGCCCCGACGTGGGTCCCGTGCTCTCCATGCCACTGGAGTCAAGCTATCCTGGATGATGAGGGCTGAAAGCCCGAAACCGGTCCTAGGATGCTTGTTTCCAGTCCAGGGAGGGCCTGGCAGTTCGTTCTGGACTGTTCCCATTGGGCGCAGGGTCAAGACTGAGTTGCATATGGCTGGGTCCAAACTCGAATGGCATGGTGAGCAAATAAACGATGGATTTAGGCCCAGATCTCTGTAGTGGGGTGAATGTATGACATTGTTCTACATTCTGTCCATCAATTGCTCTTTTTGCATTTGTCACCCCGACTGGTACGGGTATGCCCAGACGTGGATCCCGTGCTCTACATGCCACTGGAGTCAAGCTATCCTGGCTGATGAGGGCTGAAAGCCCGAAACCGGTCCTAGGATGCTTGTTTCCAGTCCAGGGAGGACCTGGCCTGGCAGTTCGGGCTGGACTGTTCCCATTGGGCGCAGGGTCAAGACTGATTTGCGTATGGCTGGGTCCAAACTGGAATGGCATGGTGAGCAAAAAAACGATGGATTTTGGCCCAGATCTCTGTACTGGGGTGAATGTATGACATTGTTCTACATTCTGTCCATCAATTGTTCTTTTTGCATTTGTCACCCCGAGTGGGACGGGTATGCCCAGACGTGGGTCTCGTGCTCTCCATGCCACTGGAGTCAAGCTATCCTGGCTGATGAGGGCTGAAAGCCCGAAACCGGTCCTAGGATGCTTGTTTCCAGTCCAGGGAGGACCTGGCCTGGCAGTTCGGGCTGGACTGTTCCCATTGGGCGCAGGGTCAAGACTGATTTGCATATGGCTGGGTCCAAACTGGAATGGCATGGTGAGCAAAAAAACGATGGATTTAAGCCCAGATCTCTGTACTTGGGTGAATGTATGACATTGTTCTACATTTTGTCCATCAATTGTTCTTTTTGCACTCATTAATTATATGCATTTATGTGTTTAGGTTCATTGACTATATTGTGTAACACTTAGATTTTCTATATTTAGATATATCATTCCAAAGTCATTTCCTGCTGCGCAGTATATCATTCACCTTAGAAGACGGATGTTAACCAGGTACCTATATACAAAGAATATGTCATGATATCATGGAACACTACCTCCCACACCTGAATATAAGATAATTAATCTATTTCTGGTTACATAGGAGGGGTATGCAACCAGTCCATCCAGTATCCATGCATGACGTATCACCAGGACTCATCTCCTTCTCACTTTCCTTGTTTTGTTTCCCCTCTTCCCCACCCTCACCTCATTGGCTTTGCTACTGTTGGGCTGATTCTGGTGGGTGTGAGAAGTTGGGGCTCAACATCACGTCTTCCATCTCGTCTCTGTGGAAAACCTCAGGTGAGGTCCACACTTCATAGCAAAAACAAATCTTGACATCTCCTTTCAGGCCTTTAGAAAGGATAGCAGGACTGTAATTTTTCCTCTCAGGCTCCTAGAAAGGAAAGAAGTGCTATGATTCTATAGTTCTAGTTTTCGAATAGGGCACCCATCTAGTAATTTACACAGTGATCTCCACCACTTCATTGAATGAGATCTATATGTCCAATAGGGACAGACTTCTCACAACTAATGAATGCTATGTCAGAATAAACATTGCTGCTTCAGTCACTCTCACCTTATCTGGAAAATCACTGATGATGATGATCTCTAGCTCTATTCTCCACCCATTCAGTCAGCCCCTCACTTCTGCCTAAACTATCTACTACTCAGGCAATTATTTAATCGGCAGATAGTTGTATTCTCCAAAGTTTCCATTGACTACCTTTGCAAGTACTTTACCCCTCTAACCTCCGCTACTTTTTTCTATCATGGAACAATACACACACAGTTCTAACGATAACTTATTGGCTTGGGTGGGCTACAATGCTTTCAAGATCATCTACCCTCCAAACCTATCTAAAAATGCAACAAAGAATTTCAAACATAAATTACTCAAACGGAACCCTGAAACGCTGATCTCTGACTCCTATATCTGTCCCAAAAAAGGCACCCTAGTTAATGATCTTATCTTCTTCCCAAACAGAAGAGCCCAATGGAGGAGAACCATTACCTCCTCACTCCGAATTCACTCTTCCAAGAAAGCACCCCACGGACAAGGCATTTCCATTGTACCTTCACCTATCTTCCAGGCCGAAGCAACCATATCATTATACAACAATGGAAACATACTCATACAATCATCCGACAGGAATCTAGAAAGATTCAGCAAAATCTTTTTCAAGATCAAAAACACAGTCTCGAACAATACCACCCCTACCCCCAGTAGCTCGGCCTACCATCTTCCTGCCGAATCACAGCTGCCCCCCTCTTCCTCCCCCACCTTACTACCTAATTCACCTCATGACCACTCCCTATCCTACAACAAGAGAACCGACTCTATTAAATACAGACCATCTCGTTATAGCGTTGTCTCTTCCCCCTCTCCCACCATCCTTCCATCTCACATGCCCCCTCCTGTATCTCACAGGAGGAGCAAAACTAATATACAGGACTGTGATCCTGTCAGAGACCTCAAACTGAATGGCCCCAGGAACTCTATCCATCCATCCAGGGACAGCTGCTCCCTCCTCACATGCTTGAATGACCTATCGAATATTTTACTCTACCTCTTCCACTAACATGATCACATTCAATGACCAGCAACACCCAAATCCTGCAACTGACGAGACATGGAGACTCCTGCCATCTCCTCTACCTACCATCCCTCCCAGCTCCCAAAACTCTGGCCCAAACTCCCCTCCCACTTCCCCCACCTATCCTACCTCCTACCAGGACACTCCCGGCTATCCCACCACCCCGGGGAGTCTGCCCACAACTTCCATCCCCAGTCCAAGACACGCTTGCTCATATAGCATCAGACGCCCTAGCCTGCAGGGCAAACTTGACACCATGGATAGAGACCTCCAGCTTATCAAAGCAGATCTCTAGAAACTTACACTCACCACCTCAAAGCAGGAGAAATGCTTGAACCACACATAGGCACCCAAAATTAACAGAACCACAGACCCTAATCAACACACCCTAACTACTAATAGATGTTCCAACGTATCCATGCATATGACTTCAAAGACTGAGAAACCTATAATTATACCTTTGAGATCAAGACCCCATCCCAATGCTTATACGAGACCGCAGACAATCACAGAACAACTTTCTAACAATGATATTTACTCCCTACTAGGTTCCTACAACCCCATTCCTGTGGACCGGACCCCTTCTCAGTTCACTATCCAGACCATCCCCTCCAACCCTCTCAGAGAACCTAGCCTTAACCTTAGAACCCTGAAAAGGTGTAATCTTCTACAGGTCCCAACTACTCATCATGAGACACTAACGACCAAATCTCATGTCAAGTCCATGTTTCTCAACTGCAGATCAGCACTTAAACATGCTGAAGGCATTGCTGATCTCATCCTTGCTCAAGACCTTGACCTCCTAATCTTAACGGAAACCTGGCTCAATGATACTTCCTCACCCATTATGGACATTCTAGTTCCACCCAACTTTGACATCATCAGACTAGCTAGACCAAGAAAAACAGGAGGCGGCGTAGCATGCATTTTCCACTCCTCGCTCACCCTGAAACAAGCTCACGCTTCTCGAATGCCCTCTTGTGAATATCTAGGTATTGATATATAGAACAACTACAAGATAGTACGCACTCTAAACACTCTATACCACCCACTAGCAACAATCTTACTTTCATTGAACAGCTAATGGAGACTATCGTATCAAAATAAGACCAAAACACCAAGCAGATCTTCCTCAGGGATTTCAACATTCACTGAACACCTTCAAAGCCTTCCTCTTGGACCTCAATCTCACCCAATCATGTAATGGTCCTACACATAATAGAGGCGCAATTCTCGACCTTATCATCTCCAAAGACAATGTCATACAAATGGAATCCATATTCCCTTGTGACTGGTCTGATCACTATCTAGTTTCCTTCCTTACCTTGGGAAACATGCTAGTGCGATAGGGGCAACCACGCAAAACCAAACAATGGACCAGAGACCTGAGCAATATCAACCTTACTGAGCTATCTTCTAGCAGCAACAGAATCTTACAACCTCATACAAACATGGTGACTGTTAACAATCTCACAGATCACTATTTCCAATCTATGTCAGATATTCTCGATGCAGCTGCTCTGAAACTGCTAAAAAGACTCCCCTGCAAACCATCCAAACCCTGGTTCAACTGCAACCTTAATAAAGAAAGACGCAAGTTAAGATTTGCCGAGAGAACTTGGAGAATCTCTCCCTCCCTCTCTCACCTCAAGCATCTGAGGTTGACGAGAAATACCTATAATAAACACATTCGAAGATCTAAAACACAATACTTTAAGACACAAGTAAATGAAGCCAAAAACAGACCCAAAAACGATTTGAACTTATCAAGCAACAAGCAGCCGACAACACTAACTCCTACTCTGGAGATAAAGTATCATCACTCTGTGGAAATGACTTCCCTGCCAATTTGATGGAAAAAACAAGAAGATTGAATCAGAACTACATCTCGCCTACCAACATCCACCAAACCATTCCCTCCCCAATTTCCTTCCCATTCAACAATGGTGGAATACCCCCCAAACAAGCTCCTCCTCAAAAAACAATGCTAGCTGGAATGCTTTGAAAATTCCAGGTGGAGTCCACATACTCAACATAATAACATAGCTAAAACCCTCCAACCATTTCTTTGATCCTGTGCCAGCTAAACTTACCAAAGAACTAAACTCCTCCATTCTACCGCTCTGGACCAGGATTATTAATCCATCCCTATCTCAGGGCCTGATGCCTGACTGTCTTAAAATAGGACAGATCACTCCTATATTCAAAAAGCCTAATGCAGATCAGTCTGAACTCAACAACTTCTGTCCAATTACCAACCTCCCCACACTAGCAAAGGTCCTAGAAAAATGTGTGCACCTACAAATCTCTGACTATATTGATAAGTTCCATCTTCTGGACGATTGCCAATCGGGCTTCAGAATGGGTCATAGCACTGAAACAGCTCTAACACATATTGTTGATGATGCATGTAGACTGCTTGATTAGAATGAATCATGCCTACTTATACTACTGGATCTATACTCCGCATTTGACACGGTCAAACATGACAGCATGATTAGCCTTCTGGAGGCAAGGATGGGGCTATCCGGACCCGTTGCAAGCTGGTTTGTGTCATTCCTACACAACAGATCTCAAAGAATAAAAATCAAGCATACTCTCTCCAACTCCACTACGGTCTATATTGGAGTACCTCAATGATCCACACTCTCTCTTACGCTATTCAATCAGTTTATGGAACCCCTCACGGAAATTCTGAAGCGCTCCAATATTCTTTATCATATGTATGCTGACGACACTCAATTATACTTGAAAATCTCAACCCCGAAGATGTCAATACTTTCAACCACACCCTGCTGCAAACCCAGCATTGGCTAACCCACAACCACCTCATGCTCATCGCCCTCAAAACGGAATTCCTCCTGATCACCCTCCACAACTGAATGGCCCCAATACATGTATGGCTCAAACAACATACAGCTCTCAACTGTGTCCCGACGATCATTGACTCCACGAGATCGCTTGGTATAACTCTGGACAGACATCTGAATATGCAAGATCATATCAGCACAACAACCAGGGGAGCCAACTCTCAACTGAGCATCCTAAAGAAAATCAAACTTTTCTTGTCCCCTGACAACCTTCACATGGCAGTAAAATCCCTTGTCATTTCCAGATTAGACTACAGGATTACTACTCTTGCAGGCCTGCCCAAAATAAGGTTTGCACCATTAAGAGCTGTGTTGAACTCAGCAGCTAGACTAGTCTCGGGATCCTGGAAGTTTGATAATATCATTTGTGAGAGGCTGGCCTGCTATATGCTGTCCACTAATGTAAGTGGGCACCATGCACCAGTCCAGACAACCCTTATGGTGATTTAAGAGGACACAGACAACCTTAGAAAGCTATCCAAGTGATAGCTGTGGAGAGCAGCCTTCCGACTTATGGGCCGATTCCGATTCGGGCCGGAAATCTCTCCGACCGAGCCGGACCCGGAGAGATTTCGGACCGAATCGGACCCGTGCAGCCCGACCGAACGAGTACGATGCGCACTTATGCCATCGGACTCGAGTCGGTCGGACTCCCATTGAAGTCAATGGGAGCCGGTCGTACAACGCGTACGCGGGCTCCCATTGACTCAATGGGTGCGAGGCGGACAAGGGCGCCCCCTACAGCGGGTACGCGGCGAAGCGACTCGCGCCGTACACGCACAGGTAGGGGGGACCCATGGGTCCCCCCTGTGTGCGACTCGCGCAGCTACGCGTACAGGGGAGTCCGACACGGACCCCCAAAGTACGGCTCCAACTGCTCCTTCGAGCCGGACGGCGCGAGTCGGTCGGACTGCTCGCGGCGCGCATCGTACTTACCCGGCCGGGGAACGTCTCCATTGCGTGGTGCGAGTCGAGTCCGAGCGAGTCGGTCGGTGCGGTTAGACCCGGGAACGAGTCGGTCGGAGCGGTCGGACGCCCGGACGAGTCGGTCGGCGATTTCGCATCGTACTCGCTCGCCCGGACGCGCGTACGAATCGGTCGGGCAATAGGGCTCCGAATCGGATCCGGTTAAGCCGAATCCGATTCGGAGCCCTACCGGCCGAGATCGGAATCGGCCCCTTAGTCTTGAAGGAGTTTAAAGCATCTTGTTTTACCAAAATGCAATCTTATAGTATAGATTAAATGAAAGAGAACAACACAAGGTATTTATAAAAATATGTATTTATTATATAATATTCTCTAGTACGCTCCAGTATCTCCTACATGGAGATATACACAAAGCACACAATAGTAAAGCAAATAAATCACAGTAAATATCACTAATACACAGTGGGCCCCAGGGGGAAACCAAACCATATACTAAAAAAGTGGTGTAAGAACCACGACTCGAGTCAAGACAATGTCGAGAGGACGTAGAATTGCTGGGACCCCAAGGAACCACCCAAGGTGAGTAGATAGGGACCTCATGGAGTGCGTGTGCAGTGTGAGTACACAACCGCGTGCTCCGTACAAGTCTATGGGTAAGTCGCAATTGGATTTTTAAAGATTAAGGACACTTCCCAGTGGACTACAAAGAAACCCCGTGGAAGACAGAAGGTTGGAGAGCCACCCCACCCGTGGATACCAGAGTACCCAAGTAACCTAACCCAGGGAAGCCGGGTGCATAGGTGTGAAGTGGCGTCGGAAACCGCCGTCGAACCCAATGGAGATCTTCGAAGAAGAGCCGCTGCTGGAAGGGGAGAAAGTGTCCGTTGGAATCCAAACATGGATTCTTGTTGAAGAGTACCTGAAAGCAAAGGAGACAGAGTCTGGGTCACTTGAGAGTGACCAGGGGCTTGATAGACGAATGCCCACAGATGTTGGGTGCTTCAGGATAGTAGACTGTGACCTTGACTCTGCAGCTGCGGGGACCAGGCAACATTGAGGATGACCAGGAGCCAGATGCGAGCTGTCCCACAAAGGATGTCAAGTGCTGAGAGGTCGGTGTCTGGCGGGAGCACCAACAAGCCTTGGCAAAAGCAACTCACGCAGGAAGTCAAGGAAGTGTACGGTTCGGACCAGCAAGGTCCAGGAGACTCACCACAAGCAGGGGAGTCAGGGCAGACCCCAAGCAATTAGGGGAGCCCAAAGAAATTAAAGATGACCCTCAATTGGACCCACAGGCCAGAGGCACAGGAGTCGCGAGAGGAACTTGGGCAGCTTTATAAAACAACAGGCCACGGAGCACTCGGTGTGAGGTGGTTGAAGATCTTTGTAGGAAATGTTGCCAGAGGTTGGGGCTACTTGAAGCCCAATGCACTTGTCACAGGAGTGCCAACAAGCTCATGCACTTGCAAAAGTATGCAGTGCCCAGGGGTTTGAGTATTGCAGCCCCCACAAGGGATTCAGACCTCAACCTCGGTAAGAGAGCAGTTCAGACCTCGAGGGACTTAGAAACCCACCTCCTGTGTTGCTGAGCCTTTCGGATTCTATAGGAGCTTGGGATCGGCAGACTGGTCAGCAGTGTTGGTGTGCCTGCAATTGCAGGGGAGCGACTCCTTCACTCCAAGGGAGATTATCTTCAGGTGTCTTGGATGCTCCACAGGTCCTACATGGATCCTGTATGGTGCACAGGCACAGACAATGCAGCAGACTGAGAGGGAGACGAAGTCAGGCCCAAACGAAGTCCAGCGAAGTCAATAGTGCCCAGACGGTCGAAGTGCAGTGGTTTCTGTTCTAAATCTTGTCCACAACGAATCTAGGGTCCTACATCCAGGTAAGCCCTTTTAAGTACCCACGGGAGAGGGTAGGAAAGATTCAGGGGACCCTCCCAGGGGAGGGTCTGGACAGGGGGGAGGTTACTCCTGTGTCCTTTGTCCAGTTTCGTGCCAGAGTGGGAGCTAACGGCTCCCAGGACTGGTTTGAACTGGACTATGCACAGGGACACCAAATGTGCCCCTCATGCAGACTTTCAGTCGCTGGCAAGTGCACCCTCCCAGCCCTAATATACTAAATCCTGTCTGGGAGGTGGTCACACCTCCCTGTGACAGGATGCCTATTGTTCTGCCTTCCCCTGCTCAAGCTTGGCTCAGCCTATAACCAGAAACAGTGGTTCCTGTGTAAAAAATATAAGCAATAGACAATACTGATGCGCACAATGGCAATCAAAAGAAGTAATGCGGATGTCCAGAGGAGAAGCAAGACCATATACAACGTGATTCTTATCAATTCAAAAATGTTTATATACATAAATCATCACAGTTATATCCAAAAAAAGAGGGTGGTACACAGTGTCCCCAAATGAACATGGAACCTACAAAACAGTGCGTGACATTTAGTGACATAGAGAAATGGTTTCCATAATAACAAAAGTCGACCATCAAATTAATACATAATATGCACAGCCTTCTAATATGGTGATAGAGACTGGTAAATGGTTCGCTTTAAGTATTGTCGACGGCGTTTCGACCCCGTTGCCAGTAGGGGGTATCTTCAGGACCTAGCAATGCAGGGACATCTGTAGGGGGATGACAAAGTAAGATGAATCAGGGTGGGGCCAAAGCCAGCTAAAGGCTTGCAATTATATGCTGATGGGCGATGGAACAAGTACCTGCAAGAGAATGTGCTGTCCAAGTGACAGTAGTGCAACCCCAGGAAGTGAAGATATAGGAAGAGTACTCACGTGGGACCCAGCCGGGAGCTAACAAAAAGGAGACAAGGAGGTGGCAATGAGACCTCATATTAACTACTACGTTGGACAGGAAATTATTAATGATGAAAGACGACAGTAAAAAATAAACGTACCCCGGTGAGGGGAAGGACAGTCTTCTTATAAGCTGTGTTCAGTGACCAGCGTTCATTTCCATAAAAACAACGATCCGTGTCGTGGATAATTAAGCACAGGTCAGCACGACAATGCGTGTACATTTAGATATGATTCTACAAAAATAAAGAATAGCCGATGAAGCCAACAGTGTGGTAGCAATGTGAATGAACTGAGGGGCTGAACGTGCTCTTTAGCTCTTACCGTTTTAGCAGCAATGATGACTGCAGGATGTAATCACAGACGCGTGCAGCCGCTACGCGTTGGAACAGGAGAACCGCACGAGTCCGTCTCCTCTTGTTGGATGGCAAGGGGCCGGCACTCGCTGCGGTGGAGTTATAAGGATGTACTTTCCCGCCGGAAAAGGATCAAAAGACGGCAGACAGTAGTAGCGATCGGAGCCGCTCGCATCCTATCTACTGGTCTGTGACCGCAGGGTAGCCTATGCTGATCACGGAGACGAAATTACATGTCGTGACCATTAACAATGATATACGGGCATGGTAATGGCAGGGAAAATATTGTTAATTGAGGGAGGGGTAAAATACGAGTAAAATTAAATTAAAAAGGAAGCAAAGTGAAGGGGATAAAAACGGAGGATGTTTTCATCTCTATTGCTGGTCACGAAAGATCATCAAACCGGTATAAAGTAATGACTAAACAGAAAATGCACAGTCTCTCTGTTGAGATCGGTAAGGCAAGTTACAAAAGTAAAGTATGTTGTCATCGGAGGGGTGGTTCACCTGAACAAGCGATAATAATTTAGGAGTAGCTGAGGTGAATATATTCATAGATGATGTAAGAAATATGAAAAAGGGGTGTTTCATGGGTCCATTTGGTCTGACTAGTTTAGGGCCCCCATATGCGACCACAAGAATTAAACAGTAAACACAAGTTCATGGTAGGATACTGTGGAATAATATTGTAAGATATCCAAAGTATGCATGAATGAATGAATATTAAATTTTTAAGGCGCTAACTTAGCCCAAGGGCATCAAGGCGCTGCAGAGGACTAGCGTTCAACCGAATAAGATGCTCAAGCTAAAGTCGGTGTAAAGAGCCAGGTTTTCAGGGCCTTGCGGAAAAGAGAGTGTGACACAAGACCCGATAAACCATCAGGAAGAGAGTTCCACAGCCTAGCAGCGGCAGTGGAGAAGGCTCTGCCTCCCCATCTAACCTTCTTATACCTGGGGACTACCAGCAAATTCTTGCTGGCAGACCTAAGCTGCTTGGTCGGGATATAGCGCTGAAACATCGCTTAAATGGCATCAGGGCCTGAGCCATAATAGGCATTATGAGTCAGGCACAGAGTCTTGAAAAGGATTCTTCGATCCAGAGGTAGCCAGTGCAACGAGATGAGGGAGGCCGAAACAGAGTGGTACTTCGGCAAATCCAACACCAGCCTCGCTGCAGCACTCTGTACTAACTGTAACCGTCGCACCAAACCCTTGTTAATGCCCAGATAAAGGGCATTACAATAATCAAGTCTGGACATTATCAAAGCAATCACTGCCTGCTTTCGTGATGCAAACGACAGGAACTGTGAGATTTTCCTAAGCAGCCTGATTATTCCAAAACAGGTAGACACTGTTCTGCTAATCTGTAGGTTCATGGACAACGAAGTGTCGACTATAACCCCCAGATTTTTCCCATGGGATACAGGAGAGGGGCAGCTGCCCATGGTGTCAGGCCACCAGTCATTAGACCATATGTCATGTTGGTTACCAAAAATGAAGATCTCAGTTTTTTCCCCATTCAGTTTAAGATAGTTCTCAACCATCCAGGATGAGACTGCCTGCATACAGTTTTTGAAATTTGCGGCAGATTCACTGATGCTGTTGGTAATAGACACCATGATTTGTGTGTCGTCAGCATAAGACAGCACCCCAAATCCAAAGGCTCTCACGACCCTCGCCAGTGGGGCAACATAGATATTAAAAAGTGTAGGGCTTAGGGAGGAGCCCTGTGGAACCCCACATATCAAAGGGTTGGAAGAAGAGTAGAATTGGCCCAATTTCACTATCTGTGCCCGATCACTAAGGAAGGAGGAAAGAAGCCCGAGGGCAGTGTCCCCGATCCCTATCTCCTTGAGGCGTTCCACCAGCCTCAACGGAGACAGGGTATCAAAAGCTGCGGTAAGGTCAAGAAGGACCAGCAGGGTAGTATACCCTGCATCAACCTGGACCCGGATGTTATCAAAAACCGCTGTTAGCGCTGATTCAGTGCTATGATGGCTTCTAAAGCCATGCTGCGAGCCATCAAGCAACTGGTGATCCAGTAGATAGGAACTGAGATGAGAATTCAGATATCTTTCCATAATCTTAGCTGGAACCGGTAGCAAAGAAATGGGGCGATAGTTTTTTAATTCCATAGGATCCAGAGACGGCTTTTTTAAAAGCGATTTAACCACAGCGGTTTTCCAAAGAGTGGGATACTGCCCCTCAGTAATAGCTATATTTAGTACTGAAGTGAGATGGGGAACAATGACTTCACTTCCTATTTTTAAAACCTTTAGGGGGCAGGCATCCAATGGAGACCCCGAGGTAACTCCTTCTAGAAGGTGACCTGTCATTTCAGGTGAGATGCAAGGGAAGGTGAGAAGCTTCGGTTCGTCTTCCATGGTTACTGAAACATTAGAGTTGATTTTAGAAGGAGCAGATATAGCCTTTCCAGCATTGTAGTCCTCCAAGGTGGAGTATATGTCTGTGATCTTAATACGGAAAAACTCTGCCATTCTGTCACAGAGTTCTTGAGAAAGATCAGATGAATCAGCAACAGGAGGGGAAATAAGAGAGTTGATAACCTTGAAAAGCTCTCTAGAAGATTTCATTGATTCAGTAACCTTAGAATAATACAATCTTTTCTCCTCAGTAATCGCCGCTTTATAATCCCTCAAGCGCTGTTTATGTAGCTCTCTACCCGCCGGCGCGAGATCTGTACGCCAAATCCTTTCCTGTTTGCGGCCGGATTGTCTCAGCTTTCTGAGTCTATCAGAATACCATGGTGCAGGAGGTTTATATGGCACGGTCACAGTACATGCTATTTCAACGTAATAACAATATGTATAACAGAAAGATGGTCATGATTACCGATCATTTACAGCCATGCACGTGACACTGCAATCAGGTGAAATTGTTACAGAATGAGACATGTAACTGTATGCAGATACTTGTGAGCATTGTTCCACCAAGTGGAATTGTGGTTCAGTTCGAAAGAGTGGCCACAAAGCCACGCCATTCTTCCGCTGTATTCAGTCCTTCAATGATAGAATTAGTCCTTTCTATCCACTGACATTCCAGTCTCTGAAAGATCTGTGATAGGTCCCCTCCTCTTTCTGGGATGGTTGCCTTATCAATGACCTGCCCTTTTATTTCATCCGCCGTGTGATTCTTTTCCATATAATGAGATACCAAGGGGGCACTTTGCACCAAGCAACTTATTCTGCTTCTATGTTGACCAATGCGTACTTTAATGGGTTGTGAAGTTTGTCCAATGTATGGTAGATTGCATGGGCACCATATGCAGTATACAACATTTCTAGTGTTACAATTTGAAAAAAGTTTAGGACTTGTCTTACATTGGCATGTTCAAAGGTATTTGTATCTGATGTAAATGTACAAGCAACACAGTTACCACATTTAAAATGACCTTTAATCTCAGGTAGGCCCCAGATTGATTCAAGTGTTCGTGCCTTTTGCCTTGTGTTGGATTCTGTGGAAGAATGTACCAAATGATCTTTTACATTTTAACCACATTTATAAGCAAACATAGGAGTCTCTATTCCAGGATCTATGTTTTTGATCAAATTCCAATTTTTTGTGATCAAGTTGCGAATCTTATTCGTATGAATGCCAAATGTGGTAACACAGTTGAGTCTGTCCAAGGGGGGTTTTTCTTTGATGGTCAATAAATCCTCTCTGGGGCAGAACCAAGCTCGTTTGAGGGAGTTTCTGACTACTCTGTTTGGATACCCTCTAGCTAATAGTTTGACTTTTAGTATTTGGGCTTCTCTCATGTAGTCCTGCTTGTGCGAGCAATTTCTGCGAAGACGCAGAAATTGGATAAAGGGCAAACCATCTCTAAGGGCACGTGGATGGTGACTCTTGTATGCAAGAAGTGTGTTTCTCTCAGTGGGCTTCCTATGGAGGCTGGTGTATAATGAGCCATCTTCATGTTTGATGGATAAATCAAGGAATGCTATTTCCGACTTGTGTATTGTGGATGTGAATGTTAGATGTTTCTGTATATTGTTAAGGTATGTCACAAAGTCATGGAAATCACTTTCTGCTCCTGACCATATTAAGAAAATATCATCAATATACCGTTTCCAACATCTTATGTTGGAACGATAGTCATTTGATGTGGACAGGGCATATGTCTGTTTTTTTTTTACTAATGTGGTCCATGTAAATATTCACTTGGTTTGGTGCGAAAACAGCCCCCATTGAAGTACCCGAGCATTGCTGATAGTAGCTACCTTCAGATTTAAAATAATTATACTGTAAGGCAATCCTGAGTAGGGAAGTGATGGAACTGGTGGGCACCTGCATTGGCTTCGATCTTGTCTCTAGTAGTTTTTCAATTATTAGAATACTTTCTTCTTGTGGTATATTCGTGTATAACGAAGAAATGTCTAGAGTGGCAAGCCAGTCTGTCTCAATATTAAAGGACATAGTGTCAATTAAATTGATCATGAACATACTGTCCCTAACATACGTTTCCTGTACTGGGACAAAGTCTCTAATAAAAAAATCAATATACCTGCCAATAGGTTCAAGAGCCGATCCACATCCAGACAGGATCGGTCGTCCTGGGGGATTCGTAGTGCTTTTGTGAATTTTTGGCAAAGTATATAAACAGGAGTGCAGGGATTTTCTGTGTTAAGGAACTCAAATTCTTTCTTGTTAATAAAGCCCTGTTCCTTACCCTCTATGGTAACCTTCAAAATCTCTTTTCTTATATCTGGTAGTGGATTTGACGGCAATTTCTTATAGTGTCTTTCCTCTCCGATTTGTTTGCAGATTTCTATATCATAATCTTTACAATCTTGAATCACAATCCCGTCTCCCTTGTCTGCTGGTTTCAGGATTATTGCCTTATCGTTTTTTAGGTCTTGTGATGCTCTTCTCTCTTGTAGAGTGATATTATATGGTATAAAGCATTTGCATGACTTAAGGTTGTCTAAACCACTTAGTATCATCTTTTCAAAAGTAAGCAGCTCAGGTGGCATCATAGAATTAGAGGGATAGAAGGTTGAGGGAGGTTTGAGGCTCGTAACTGAATCTTGTGACATAAATAACCTGTCTTTAAAAAATAGTTTCAAACAAATCTTGCGAAAAAATTGAAACAACTCTGTCTTTAAGTTGAAGAAATTAGTTTTCTCCGTGATCACAAATGATAAACCTTTACTTAATAGAGAAATCTCTGCAGATGATAGTATGTGTTGGGACAAATTAAAGATAGGTATTGATTCTGTGTTTTGTGCATGGGTGTCTAGTATGGTTGTGGACCCCATTGGTAATGTTTCCTCCAGGTCTGTGTTACCACATTTGGCATTCATACGAATAAGATTCGCAACTTGATAACAAAAAATTGGAATTTGATTAAAAACATAGATCCTGGAATAGAGACTCCTATGTTTGCTTATAAACGTGGTAAAAATGTAAAAGATCATTTGGTACATTCTTCCACAGAATCCAACACAAGGCAAAAGACACGAACACTTCAATCAATCTGGGGCCTACCTGAGATTAAAGGTCATTTTAAATGTGGTAACTGTGTTGCTTGTACATTTACATCAGATACAAATACCTTTGAACATGCCAATGTAAGACAAGTCCTAAACTTTTTTCAAATTGTATCACTAGAAATGTTGTATACTGCATATGGTGCCCATGCAATCTACCATACATTGGACAAACGTCACAACCCATTAAAGCACGCATTGGTCAATATAGAAGCAGAATAAGATGCTCAGTGCAAAGTGCCCCCTTGGTATCTCATTATATGGAAAAGAATCACACGGCGGATGAAATAAAATGGCAGGTCATTGATAAGGCATCCATCCCAGAAAGAGGAGGGGACCTATTACAGATCTTGCAGAGACTGGAATGTCAGTGGATAGAAAGGACTAATTCTATCATTGAAGGACTGAATACAGCGGAAGAATGGCGTGGCTTTGTGGCCACTCTTTCGAACTGAACCACAATTCCACTTGGTGGAACAATGCTCACAAGTATCTGCATACAGTTACATGTCTCATTCTGTAACAATTTCACCTGCTTGCAGTGTCACGTACATGGCTATAAATGATCGGTAATCATGACCATCTTTCTGTTATACATATTGTTATTACGTTGAAATATTATGTACTGTGACCGTGCCTTATAACCATTGATGCATACTTTGGATATCTTACAATATTATTCCACAGTATCCTACCATGAACGTGTGTTTACTGTTTAATCCTTGTGGTCGCATATGGGGGCCCTAAACTAGTCAGACCAAATGGACCCATGAAACACCCCTTTTTCATATTCCTTACATCATCTATGAATATATGCACCTCGGCAACTCCTAAATTATTATCGCTCGTTCAGGTGAACCACCCCTCTGATGACAACATACTTTACTATTGTAACTTGCCTTACCGATCTCAACAGAGAGACTGTGCTTATTCTGTTTAGTCATTACTTTATACCGGCTTGATGATCTTTCGTGACCGGCAATAGAGATGGAAAACATCCTCTGTTTTTATCCCCTTCACTTTGCTTCCTTTTTAATTTTATTTTACTCGTATTTTACCCCTCCCTCAATTAACAATATTTTCCCTGCCATTACCATACACATATATAACTGTTAATGAGCACGACATGTAATTTCGCCTCCGTGATTGGCATAGGCTACCCTGCGATCACAGACCAGTAGATAGGATGCGAGCGGCTCCGATCGCTACTACTGTCTACCAGCTTTTGATCCTTTTCCGGCGGGAAAGTACATCCTTATAACTCCACCACAGCGAGTGCCGGCCCCTTGCCATTCGACAAGAGGAGACGGACTCGTGTGGTTCTAATGTTCCAACGCGTAGCGGCTGCACGCGTCTGTGATTACATCCTGCAGTCATCATTGCTGCTAAAACGGTAAGAGTTAAAGAGCACGTCCAGCCCCTCAGTTCATTCACGTTGCTACCACACTGTTGGCTTCTTCGGCTATTATTTATTTTTGTAGAATCATGTCTAAGTGTACACGCATTGTCGTGCTGACCTGGGCTTAATTATCCACGACACGGATCATCGTTTTTATACAAATGAACGCTGGTCACTGAACACAGCTTATACCAAGACTGTCCTTCCCCTCACTGGGGTAAGTTTATTTTTACTGTCGTCTTTCACCATTAATAATTACCTGTCCAACGTAGTAGTTAATATGAGGTCTCATTGCCAACTCCTTGTCTCCTTTTTGTTAGCTCCCGGCTGGGTCCCACGTGGGTACCCTTCCTATATCTTCACTTCCTGGGGTTGCACTACTGTCACTTGAACAGCACATCCTCTTGCAGGTACTTGTTCCATCGCCCATCAGCATATAATTGCAGGCCTTTAGCTGACTTTGGCCCCACCCTGATTCATCCTACTTTGTCATCCCCCTACAGATGTCCCTGCATTGCTAGGTCCTATAGAGACCCCCTACTGGCAACGGGGTCGAAACGCCGTCGACAATACTTAAAGCGAACCATTTACCAGTCTCTATTACCATATTAGAAGGCTGTGCTTATTATGTATTAATTTGATGGTCGACTTTTGTTATTATGGAAACCATTTCTCTATGTCACTAAATGTCACACACTGTTTTGTAGGTTCCATGTTCACTTGGGGACACTGTGTACCACCCTCTTTTTTTGGATATAACTGTGATGATTTATGTATATAAACATTTTTGAATTGATAAGAATCACGTTGTATATGGTCTTGCTTCTCCTCTGGACATCCACATTACTCCTTTTGATTGCCATTGTGCACATCAATATTGTCTATTGCTTATTTTTTTTCCACGGTAACGACTGTTTCTGGTTATAGATTACGTACCCTGGTTCCATGTGAGTAGGGTGTCCCTTGTTTCCTTTACACAAAGCTTGGCTCAGCAGCAGGAGGGCAGAAATGTGTCTCTGGTCGGCA
>CAWUFW010027171.1:0-28489 GCA_963921515.1 Calotriton arnoldi | reverse complement strand
CCGACAGACTGCCTTCTAAAGGGATAGCTGCGAGCGGATGATGTGGGGAGAGGGAGCGTAAAAGGAGTATCTCGCACAGACAGACCTGCAGGATATTTTCAGTATTGCCTCGCAGAGGTAGAATTACGGATGCTTTGCCTTTTAGAGGGAGAGATGCGAGCTGACGGACTGAGTCACAAAATGGCTCACAGCTCGCAGTCGCAGAGCTGCGAGCCGACGGACTGGCTTCTAAAGGCATAGCCACGAGCTGGTGATGTGGGGAGAGGGACCGTGAAAGGGGTATCTCGCTACAGACAGAGCTGCGGTATATTTTTAGTGTTGCCTCGCAGAGGTAGAACTACGGACCTGATGCCTTGCAGAGGGAGAGTTGTGAGCTGACGGACTGAATCACAAAATGGCTGCCAACACTTCCTAGTTTCAACAGTTCGCAGCCATTGAGCCGCAAGCTCGTGCTCGTAACGCTTCAGCCAATCAGATGTCAGAATTCTTAAATATCGATATCTGGAAAATTTGATATTTCTCTAAAACTACTGAACAGATTTACCCGATTTAAACAAAAGCGTGCTTTCTGGACCAAGACCTTTCTCTGTGCCAAATTTGGCGTAATTCCGTTCAGCAGTTTGACCTGTAGCCTTGTCTAAAGTTTCCTATGGAAATTGCATGGAGAAAACACATTTTGGGACCCCCTTTTTCTTAGCCCCCTTGATGAATCCCCCAAACTTTTAGGATAGGAGCTGACCTGAAAAGAGGAACTTTTGGAAAATTTCAGTAAAGATTCAGTCAAACGACGCCAAAGTTATAAGCACATCAAAAATGCTTTTCCTATGGAAACGTGGTCCTAACTATAACTACCTACTGGCGATCGTCAGTAGGTAATATATATATACATACATATATATATATATATATATATATATATATATATATATATATATATATATATATATATATATATATATATATATATATATATTTGTGTGAGTGTGTATATATATATATCATGTGATCAAGGCCCCTCGGGGCTGAAACGCGTAATGGCTGTTATTTGTTAACGGAAAATAAAGGAAATTTTACCAGCACTGAATTGATGGCCCGTGCTCCAGTCCTTGTGGAATTTCGGCAAGCGGTGGGTGGAGTACTCCCGATATATATATATATATTTTCAATCCTCCTGGATCTGTATGCAGCTTTCAACACAATAGATCCCATCATCCTGTTTCAATAGCCAGCTAATATTACATTAAAACAGACTGCTCTTTAATGTTTAAAATCCTTTTCAACGACTAAAGAATCCTTCTTTCTTCAGAGACCATCCCTGTACTTTGGGTCGTCCATCACCGCTTCACTTCAATCTCTATGTCTTATAATTGGCTACTCTACTCAGGCATTGCAAGGTTACAACCTGCATGTATGCTGATTATACTCAGTTTGTCATCAATTAATGATGAACCCTAACACCGCAACACGGGTCTTCACCATACTCACTGCAACATTTACTTGGATGACAAAACAACTTTCCCAAGCTGAATCCTTTCAAGACTGAAACACTTCCTCTGTCTAAAAAACACATTTGTTTAGATGCCTCCTTATGTCTCTCATCGCTGGGTGAATGTCCAGTTTCTGAGGCCCGTGATCTTGGTCTATGCTGACATAACTTTAGGAAAACAAAATGCCTTTGTTACTAAGTCCTGCTCATATCATATTCAATCACTGAGAAGGATTTTCTCTTTCGTTTCTTTCAGTCACAGAATTATAGTAGCCAATGCCTTTGTACACTGATGTATAGAACATGGCAAATCTGCCTATTTAGGCCTCAACAAAAACCTCTCTCCCCTTCAAAAGGTACAAATTTCATGTTTCAGGACCATTTGCTATTTAAAAATGTTTGACTTAGTGTCTGAGCAGCCCCACCAGTTGCACTGGCTCCCACTTGATAAGCAGATATTTTTTTTAAAATATACCATGAAAGTGGGCCCAAAGAAACTCATCAACTATATGCTTTCACATAACATTCGCTCAGAAACTAAAGCCACCTATATCATCCCATGTGCATAATAGGCTAATTTGTGGCTACTGAGCCATCCGGATCCAGGATGTTAAACGTTGGAACCATAATCCTTTGAACATCCATCTTCTGATTCCCTCAGTAAAATTTAGTAAAACCTTAAAAGCTTGGCAGTTCCTCAACTAATCCAGTTCTAACTCTATTTGCTCAGAACTTCATCTATAGCACCAAGAAATTTGAGTGTACAAGTTGCTTTTTAAATAACCGTAAATAAATAAATAAATCCATATCATTAAAATAAGATACTACCCACCCAATCTCCCAATAGAACCCAGAACCCAAAAATTAATAAGAATTAAAAATATACACATGAAAAACATGAAACTTATGTTATCTAACATGCTATTTAAGTATACTGTATTTTAACATCAATTTTTTTGACAGACGTATAACAAAAATATATTTGCCTTCAATATTACGTTCCAAAATGGTTTGGTACTGAAATTTGGGAAAACGTCCTTAAATGGTGTCATAAAGAAACAAAGGGGCCTATTCACAAAGTTATTTTGGATTGCATAAAGTAGTAACCTGTAAATGAGGCACGTTCCCCACCACATCCAGTGAGGCGATTATAACTATGATACTGCAGTCAGGTAAAGATTAGTTAATGGAGCCTCTTAGCATCCGCTGTCAATTTTGAACATGGACTGCAAAATCCGGGAGAAAGTTTTTGAAAGGTTTTCTGCAATTGGTCCACTCTCACCAGTATGGCTTTGTTCCAGGTAGAAGCACTTCCTACAATACATGCAGGCTATTTAATGCAATGGATGGGACCACAGCTGAATGCAACCATGCGGTGAAAGCATTTTATATGCTTAACTTGAAGAAGAAGAAAGCATTTCTTGAGCTATCTATTCTTGAACTAACTGCTCCATGTGTTGAAAGAAATGGGATTTGACGGGTAAATCATGGCATGGAGCCTTATATTATACTCCATTACCACTGAAAAAGTCACGATGGGAGGAGTGATCTCAGATTCTACATTGCCAGTTAATTGCTACCCTCGCTGCACAGCTCTGCCTGGTAGCTGTTGCCCACTGACCCTTTCAGGTCCTAAGTTCAAGGCCTTCCTCCACCCGCAGGCACCCACCTGCGCCTCACCCATGGCGGTCCAGTGGGGAGTGACTAGGCTCTGCTGCTGCTCTCTGCCCTCTGTTTTTCTGCTTTCTGCCTTTCTGCCCCTCTGCTCTTTTTTCACCTTCCTTCTTATCTATTTATTGCTTTTCTTATCTATGAATGCTTTTTTTTCACTTTATCTTATTTCTCCTCTTTTTGTGCGCCTTTTTTCCCTTTTCGTGCCCTTGCCGCTGCTCGTCCCCCGCAGCCCGCCCCCCTCCAGTGCCGTTTTCCTGCTTCCCTCCTCCCAGCTGTCCAGTCCTCCCCAAATACTACTTAATGGTGGGCACTGTGTGGCTGCGCCGCTGGCGTGCCGGATGGGCGCCAAAGGCAAACCCGTCAGTGCCCGTCCACGCCTGGCCCGCGTCCAGCGTCGCAGACTATCCACCGCTACGACTCCAGTACCCTCCAGGCCCTCAACACCGGACGTTCCACCGCCTGCCACCTCATGTCGCCGAAGAACACCCAAGGCCCGCTTACCTGCCACACTGTAACTGCACATTCACCTGCCTCCGCACACCAGACCCACCAACTGCACGAGCCTCAAGAACCGGACCCGACCACCTCAGATGCATCCTACTCAACACTCGCTCCCTCAAAAGACACGCCATGGAGATCTGGGCCTTGCTCAACTCCATCTCCCCCGACGTCGCCTTCTTTAAGGAAACCTGGTTGACCCGCACCTCAGCCCCGGGATTCGCAGCCGCCTTCCCCGACAGCTACAAAATCATCCACAAGGATCGCGTCAACCGACCGGTAGGAGGCATCACCATTGTACTCAAAAACACCCTCTGCCTCACAACCAGCTCTGATGACTGCTCACCTGACATGGAGCACAACCACTTCCAGATCCAGACAAACCCGAACGCCACCCTCAGTGGCACCCTCGTCTACAGACCTCCTGGACTCAGCCACTCCTTCAGCGAATCTATAGCCGACTTCATCGCTCACCATGCTCTCACCTCATCGGACTACATCCCGCTCAGCGACCTCAATTTCCACCTGGACAATCTTGACGACCACAACACCTCATCCCTACTGGAGAACCTCACCAACATCAGACTCAAACAACTGGTCACAATGCCAACCCACTCAGCAGGATACACGCTTGACCCCATCTTCTCTGCAAGCAACATCATCTACGTCAGCCACACCTTCGAGCCACACTGGACTGATCACCAGTGCGCCCACTTCTCCTTCACCAAACCCACCGCACACCACCACGCCCACCGCGATCCTCACAGAAACTGGATCTAGGTCACCGAAGACCAGCTCACCACCAAAACCAGCAAAACCTCACCAACGACATCCACGGACGCCAACACCTCAGTACGCAACCTCCACCGCTGGATCTCCAACTGCGCCAACACACTGGTTCCCTTCAGGAAACCCTTAGGCAAGCAGCCCCCCAAGAAAGCCAGTAGGTCTCAAACGCCCTCAAAGGCACACCTGCAGACAGCTTGAGTAAAGATGGAGGAGCAGCAAGATCACGGCAGACCACGCAGCCTTCTAAACCACCATCACCGCACTCCACCACCTCATCACATCAGAACAACAAAACAAGCAGTCATACCGGAACACATCAACGCCAACGCACACAACAGCAAAGAGCTCTTCACCGTGGTCAAAGAATTTGCCACACCCAGAACAGAGACAGCAGACATTCCCTCCTCTCAAGATCTCTGCGACAACCTCGCCACCTTCTTCCACTGCATGATCAAGGAGATCTATGACAGCTTCCCAACTCACCCACCCCATCCGCAACCACTGCACCCAATGGCTCCAGACCCAAGCAGACCTTGCCCAACTGGACCACCCTCACCTCTGACGACACCTTCAGGATCATGAAGAGCATCCACTCCGGAGCCCCCTCGGATCCATGCCCTCACCACATATTCAACAGAGCCAGCACCTCCATTATATCCGAACTCTGATGCACCATCAACTGCTCCATTGAGTCCGCCACCTTCCTGGAAGAATGGAAGCACGCAGCGATCAACCCCCTGCTGAAGATACCCTCTGCCGACCCGACAGACCTCAGGATCTAGAGACCCACCTTTCTGTTCCCATTCCCAGCCAAAGTCATCGAGAAAGCCATCAACGCCCAACTTTCCGAGTTCATCTAGGCGAACCATATCCTGGACCTCTCCCAATCGAGCTTCAGAAGCAACCATAGCACAGAGACCGCTCTCCTCGCTGCTACAGATGACATCCACACCCTCCTCGACTGCGGCAAAACTGCTGCCCTCATCCTGGACCTCTAAGCCGCCTTCAACACCTTCTCCAACTACACCCTCTGCGCAAGACTCCACGACACCGGCATCTGCGACGAAGTCCTAGAATGGATCCGCTCCTTCCTCACTGGCCAAAAACAGAGAGTCAGACTTCCACCGTTCAACTCAGAACACACAGAGATCAGCTGCGGAGAGCCTCAGGGATCCTCCTTGAGCCCCACCCTCTTCAACATCTACAAGGCCCGCTTGCAGCCATCGTCAGAAGCCACAGACTCAACATCGTCTCCTACACCGACAACACCCAGCTGATTCTCTCCCTCACAGACGAACCCACAGCCGCCAAGAGCAACTTCCACAAAGGGATGAAGGCAGTCGCCATCTGGATGAAGGACAGCTGCCTCAAGCTTAACTCAGACAAGACCAAAGTCCTCATCCTGGGCTCCACCCACTCCACCTGGGACAACTCCTGGTGGACCGCAGCGCTCTGAACCCCCCCTCACACAAGAAACCTCAGCATCATCCTGGGCTCCTCGGACTCAATGAACCACCAAATCAACGCCGTTTTGTACTCCTGCTTCCACACGCTCTGCCTGCTTCTTAAGATCTTCAAGTGGATCCCCACCAAGTCCAGGAAAACGTTCACCCATGCGCTCGTCTACGGCAATGCACTCTACGCTGGCACCACCCAGAAACTCCTAAAGAAACTGCAGAACATCCAGAACGCCTTCGCTAGACTCATCCTGAACATCCCACGCCACAGCCACATCACGGGCCAACTGAGAGACCTTCACTGGCTACCTATCAACAAAAGAATTACCTTCAAGCTCCTCACGCATGCCTACAAAGCCCTCCACAACCCCGGACCTGCATACCTCAACCACCGCCTCTCCTTCCACACTCCCACCAGACACCTCCACTCCGTCCAACTGGCCCTGGCCACCATCCCACGGATCTGCAACACCATGGCTGGAGGAAAATCCTTCTCCTACCTCGCTGCGAAGACCTGGAACTTTATAAGAAACCTGATTGATTAATTGATTGAGTGATTCATTCTACAACAATAAAAAAGGGCTTCCCACTCTTACCAACCTTATTTGCTTTAAACAAGGAACCTTTATCGAAATTATGTTTGACATAAATGAGCAGCTTATGGTCTGGAGGACCTGAAGTGGGTGCACATTATCTCACTATCTGCAGAAGATACTCTGTTATATATTCAGGACCTGAGTTTAGAACAAACTCCAAGAATTCAGTGAAGTTTCAGGGCTTAATATGAACACCACTAAAGTTCTGCAATTTCCTTCTGACGGAGACAGGTGAGCAAACCACGGAAGGCACGCATGGTTTAGTAGTAGAGCACCATACCTAAAAGTCATGCCCTAAAGTAACAATAACTCGTGCCCCGCCATCCACAGTGTTTTTATCAATTATGTAATTTCAGGTGTTGCAGTGATGTTATCAGTGATGTAACTGAACATGTCATGAGTGAAGTAATACGTGAAGTAATTTTAAGTGCATTGCGAGGGTGCAAGTTATAGTTACTTTAGGAGTACGAGTCACGGTTACTTGAGATACCTATAACAGGTGAACTTGAGTGGTTTTGATCATTTAAAATGGCATGTTTTAACTGACATTTTCACCTAACTTAACGTCTCTTTAAACTTTGTTTTTTTCAGTGAATTTCTAAAGTTTTTTAATATAGATTAAAATATTATTACAGTTCCTAACTCTAACGTCACTATAACCTTTTTTTCAGTGAATTTCTGTTTTTTTTTTACTTAAAGTAAGATGCTCATCACCATGAGCGCAGGGCACGGCTGTGGCCAGGCCCTACATGTAACCCGCTCTTGGGCCCCCAAATCCCCGTGGGCCCCCAACCCCCACTGCTCACGGTTGGCTATGTGATGTAACAATGTAAAGGGTGGCATCTTAAGCAAGGCTTTGTCAAAGTGTCAACATACAAAAAGCAGTGGACCTGCTGGGTTTATCAAGAGGTCACATACCAACATATAGAAAACAGACCTGTTGGCTGTGTCAAAATATCATTAATAACTGTAATCAAATGTATATTTCATAAATTCATGCATTGTATTGTTTAATAATAGTGATTGCTCTCAAACTATTTTAAAAAAGCATTTTAATAAAAAAACATTAAACGTGTTTGGAGTTTTTAAACATTTCAAGCCACAAAGTGCAGCCATAGAACCAACCACAAGGGGGCCTTGCATTCCATCTTTCTAGGAGCTGGAGATGGCTCAGTAACTTTGCTCCCACCCGGGTTAGAGCATAATGTTTCACTGTTCCCACCCGGTGGAAGCAATATTGTGTTTCCTGCCCGGGAGAGTACGAGCAGGGTTTGCCTGCACTCTCCCAGGCAGGAAACAGCAGCGTCCTTGGCAATGAGGTCCCCGGGAAACTGTTTGGATTGGCCCCCAGGGATAGGGTCCCCAGGGCGATCTATGCTCAGGGAGTTGGCTCGACACCCTCTTCTCTGTAAAGAAAAACACTGGCCCCGATAAGGGGCTGCATGCCCCCTTCCCTCAAATTCAAAACAGCCCTGGGGCATTGGGTCCCCCAGGCCTCATAGATTGTTATTTGGGTGCATATCAGTTCTGTAGTTTTTGCGAAAATAAGGTTAAAGATTTATGGATATCTGGACGGTTGGGTATGCAGAAGTCCTGTGAGAGTCCCGTGCGCTCGCAACTTCAAACAACAGAGCAATCTGATTGACTGACGGGGCTTTATTCTCATTGCCAAACTTGCTCCTGTGGGAGTGAGAGGCTCCCACGATTCCGTGGGAGCTTGCGCTCTGATTGGCTGGCTGCAACATGAAGAGAAATGTTCCAGCCACCATTAAAGAACACAGGGACTCATTGCCCATGTCTTGAAAATAATAAAAATAAGGTATAACTGGAAATGGTAACGGTACCCTGACTCCTGGACCTTGTGGGGGAGTCCCATAGCCCCCCGAGGCCAAACTGACACCAGGTTTTAGGTTGCCACGATCCTGTGGGACTCTAGCGGGAGCCAGCATTAACCACTTACTCCCACGAGAGCATAGGGGTCTGCCCTGGCCCTGTAAGTATTCAGTGAGAAAACAGCGGCCTGTGTTGGCTCCCACAAGAGTCCTGCGAGATCAGAAAAACATTTTTAAAAATGGGGATGTGAGTGTCTATGATGAATTGGCAATGTATCGGCAGTTGATCCAGCAGCTAACTCCCTTTGGCCATTCGCGGCAGAGGGTGGCCGACAGCAAGGTGGTGGGCACAAGGCCTGGACTCAGGCCAGGCCCTGTAGCCAAGCCCATGCAGTGCACTGCCAAAGCCCATGTGTGGCAAGGAGTGGCAGCCCGCTGGGTGGTGGGTGAAGGACCCCTCCACTCCATGGGTGGATTGACATAGTTCTGTATGGTAATAAAATATAAGATTACGTGAAAAAAACCTAGGAAAAAAACTAGAAATTCACTGAAAAAAACCAAAGGTTAAAGTGACATTATAACTACGTATGGTAATTATATCTTACTTTACTTTACGTTTTTTAAACTTGGAAATTCACAGAAGAAACCAAAGGGTAAAGTGATGATATAGTTAGGTGAAAATGTCATTTTAAATAAAACATTTGAAACTAAAAAACACAGAAATTCTCCAGTTATAGTTAACTGTAGCAACTATAACTTGAGCCCTCACCATGCACTGTTTAAGACCTCACATATTACATCACTCATGACATGTTCTATGACATCATTGATGACATCTGAAATTACATCATTGATGACAATACTGTGAATAGCGCGGACGTGAGATATAGTTACTTCAGTTAACTATAACTGGTGAATTTCAGTTTTTAGTTTAAAATGTTACGTTTAAACTGGCATTTTCACCTCACTATAATGTTACTATAACCTTGCTTGTTTCCCTCAGTTTACACTTAGGGAGACATGAGAAACACTATTGCCTGCTTAGCCAGAGCAGGCATCTCCCAACAAAGTGGCAAGAGTGATTTAAAGAGGAAATCAAAGTTTATCCCTCAGACGCCGCATGATGCTATAGATGTCTTCCATGAAGCCATTATACAAGACTTGAAAACATTAAATATACAAAAAGAAATTCAGAGGAAATACAACATCACAGCAAAACAATGGAAGGCAATACAAGATCTTAAAGGAGACGATTCCCTGGTGATCTAACCCTCTGATAGAGGGAAAACATTGTTTTATTTAATTAAGAACAATATTATAATGAGGCTTTGAGACAACTGAAAGATGATCAATGCTATATACCGATAAAGAAAACTGTTTATGATAAATGTATTAGCAATTTTCACCAACTTTTGCTAGCTTGGAGGGATAAGGGCATGCTAAATCAGGATGAATAGCAATTTTTGCACTGTGTACATCCAGTCATTCCTACATTTTACCACCTACCTAAAGTACACAAGAATATGACAAATCCTCCAGGAGGACCTATAGTGGCTTCTCAAAATAGCCTACTGGAGAATACATCTGTCTATATAGATTCATTCCTATCCCCCTTGGTGAAAGATTTGAGTTCTTATGTTAAAGACACACAGGACTTTCTCAGATTGATTGATGGGATCCAATGGGAGGAGGAAATGTTACTAATAACACTTGACATAACAAGCCTTTATGTTTGTATCAGACATGAAAAAGGCCTTGATGCTGTCAAATGGTTTCTGAACAAGAGGGCATTAAAATTCAGAGAACACAATGCCATGTTGATAGAAAGGATAAAGTTCTGCCTGGAGAACAATATATTTATATTTGCAGGCCAATTGTACCAGCAGAAACACGGGACTGCTATGGGCACGTGCTTCACCCCCAGTTACGCAAATGTATTCGTGGGCTGGTGGGAGAAGCACGTGGCCTGGACAGAAGGCTCAGACCAATGGGTCGATAGCATGGCGCTATGGGCCCGCTATATCAACGATTTTTTTATCGTCTGGAAAGGGACACAAATGGCGGCTGAAGAATACATAGCTGCCCTCAACCAAAATGACTTGAACTTAGAATTTTCTGGCAATATTAGCAGTATTAGTGTCTTTTATCTCGATTTGGAAGCATACATGGAAGACAACAAGCTATTAACAAAGCTATACCAAAAACCCACTGTGGATAATTCGGTATTGAATGCAGGAAGCCATCATCCCAGAAGTTTAATAAAAAACATTCCATATGGAGAGCTTCTACGTATCAAGCACAATTGTACTAATGAATTAGAATACCAACAAGTGAAAGAGTGCGCCCTAAAGAGATTTGAGAAAAGGGGTTACACCAGAGGGATTCTACAGGAGGCAGTAAAAAAGACTGACCTGGTGGGGAGACCTGAACTTCCCGCCACTAAAGATCAAACAATACTTAATAAAAGTATACAGGAAGGGACTATTAGAACGATCACTGATTTCAATGCAAGTTCCAATAAAGTTGCACAGTTTAAAAAAAAAACTGGTATATTTGAAGAACTGACAATGTGTTAAGAGAGGCTATTACACCTAGCCCTGAGATTACATATAGAAGAAGCTCCTCATAAAGGATCATCTAGTACACAGTCACTATAAAATTAATTCAGGAAAGAGGGATCCGATTGTAGGGTTCTTCCCTTGTCTTAGATGTAAAGCCTGCAAATATTGCAACAAGGTTTGTGACTACAGAGTGGAAGGGCAGGGGTCGACCAAAATCAGGAAGATTAAGAAACTAGTGAACTGTAATTCTGAGTTCACTGTTTACTGTTTAGAGTGCCCTTGTGCAAAGCGCTATATAGTGAGCACCATTCACCCAGCTAAAAAGAGGATACTCGAACACATGCGAATGATTGCCTATAAGCACCAGAGTTATCCTGTAGCCCATCATTGTCAAGCTGAACATGAAAGTAATCGAGACCTCCTCAGGTTTCCTGCATTGATCAAGTGTAGAAGGATGAAAGAGGGGGAGACAGGGTGAAAAAGTTGCATATACTCGAGTCCAAATACATAATAGAGCTACAAATAACGAAGAAGAAATGTGGATGCATGTAGGCTGAATCGGCTGAATGACATCCCGTAATAGAGAGAGACGCTTTCTCACCTCCTGTAGTAGTAATAATCTATATTTTTTTGATCTCCAAGACACGCCACTTGATTTGGATTTTTATGAGGTGATCTCCACAAGTTGTATATGCATTCATAGGCAATTATTGTGTTTTTTCTTTAATAACTTAAATGCAGTACTGGCAACAGAGGATAACAATAGTTGTGAACTACAGACCATTTAGGGCATGACTGAATTTTTTTTAAATAGGCATCGGAAGAGGTACTGAACAGGGATCAGATAAGGAAGAAGTACATTATGTAAACAACTTTAATCTGATAATGTCATGTCACTTTGATTGGGGGAGATGAATATATTAATTCTAATGTTGGATATTATTGTACCATCGGTTTTTTAAAGAATTTCTTATTATTTGGGTGATCTTTCACACTTGTTCTTCTCTTCCCCTGTTCCATGTTTATGTTCTGTCTTGTGGTAATTATCACTAGTATGTAATTGAGTAAATTCTGAATAGAATGTTTGCGGCTTCGATAAGAACAATGTTCCAAGATGGCAATTGAGGACTAGGATATGTGTGATTAATAGCCCATTCATGGCATGATTGCAAAAACCTAACTAGGTAATGGAGGAGACATCTGACAGGGATTAGATAAGGAAAGACATACATCTATGTATTTAAGGTTAATTTGATAAAATCATGACATTTTGATATGGGGAGATGAAAACATTGTTTCCAGAGTTGGCTATTATATGTATCATCTCTTTTTTGAATGAATTCTTTATGAAGTGTGTGACCTCCCTCTTGTTCCCTTTCCCCTCTCCCCGATCATGTACCCTCTTGTGGGAAGTATCAACAGATAATGTATGAAATTGAGTAAAACCCCAATAGAATACCTGAGGTTTCGAAAAGAACAACGTTCTAAAATGGCCGCCATATTTGCTTGATGGTCACAAGACCTAACTCGCCATTGTCTATTTTTATGTCAATTGCCGTGAATCTGACGCATTCTTCCGTGGTTTAAATTGTAGAGAATATTTGATTACACTGACACTGAAGACGGCGTCGCACCGAAATGCGCCTGTCAGTGCTTTTGGCTTGTGAGTAAAGCACTATATTCAAAAGTTTGTCCGTGAATGCACTCGATGTTTGGCAATGTGATTACGGTTGCCAAAGCTGATTAATATATATATATATCAAAACAATACCCTTTCACTCTATGCCTAAAAGGGTATTGTTTTGACTTATACTGGGTGCTCCCTTGTGTCTGGACAAAGCTATACCTCTCTGAAGAGCTCTAATGAGAGAGAAACACGTGTCAGGGGTTGCTTTTATTCATTTCAGGTTGGCTTGGATGGTATTTTACCAGTCCAAAGCTGTAATACTGTGCCTGGAGTGGTAAAAGGCTTTGGCCATTTTACAGCTCAGCATGGTTAGCACTGTGCTAATCCTATGCTTAAAGACTTTGCTGTAGAAATGGAAAAATAATTTGTCCCTTTCTATCTCTCCCTGGATGGCACTGTGCTAATCCTATGCTTAAAGACTTTGATAGAAAAGCAGACATTTGAGGTGAGCTAATTTAGAGTGTCGCTGGTGGTGAGACTGCTCAAGGTCATCAACATGGGTGCCCAACTCAGTAATGTCTCTGTGGAGATTATGCATGCAACTTTTGAAGTCTGTCTTTAGGGAGCCGATCTCAAGCCTGATGTCATTGAGGAACTTATCCATGTACTCTAGAGAGATGGGCTGGATGGTGGGCACTTTGAGTGCCTGCAGCGTTGGGTCGGTTTTGCTAGCTATGTATGCTAGTTTGGATTTTGACCACAAGGAGGCAAGCGAGGTGTCTCTAGAGGTTCTGCACCTTAGCATAGCGAGGGGAGCAGAGAAGAATTTAATAGCAGTCGAGGGTTAAGATCGTCTGTGCACTGGGTGTCCTAAATTTGTGAGGTCATCAAATCACTCGCCTCAGTGGCAGGAAGGCAGATCTACCAAGCCCCCTTCCAGCAGCGATCCGAGGACCAGATGCGAGAGGTGAGTGTCTAAGTATGTCCACAGAGGAGGGGAAGTCATGTCAAGGCTTGTCCTCTCCCACAGGGAGCCTGCGTTCCAGGGGTTCAGTATGAGGAGGCCAGGGGAGCCCTTGGTGCAGGGGGGCTAATGTCAGGGCTGGGTCCACTGTGGGGGTTCTACAGGCGAGTCACTTTTCAGAGACTCCTAATCCACCACCCTGCTCTGCTATGGAGGGGTGTGAGGCAGATTAGGCCCAGAATGGTGGTCCGCGAGCCCGACTGACCAAATGGAGGTCAAAGTGACCATGGTGCCACTCAGTGGAGGAGGAGTGCAGGTATTGCGGTCCACTCCAGGGAAGCAGTAGGCGGCGGCCAATGGGTCAGGCCTCCATGTAAGAACCCACCGCGGCGAGGACCACAGTCTGACCCCTAAGGTGTAGTCCAATCTTGGCACCCGCAGGAGTACGGTTCTGCCGCTCAAGGAGGCTGCTGTGTTTGTGTGGTCGTCACCATCCCTCACGTGCCTCAGACCATGCCGCGTCCCCCGCCCACAGTGTCTAAGCAACTCCTCAGGTTCTTCCTGCCTGGAGTTCCCTGAACACGCCCCTCAGAGACCAGCTGCCTCCAGTGGGGATCACATGCAAGAGGAGGCGTGATCTGGAGCCCGACCGGGGCAGCAGTCGAGGCGGATGGAGGCCTCAGGGGCCAGGCGTGCTGGTCCACGTCAGAAGAGCAGCAGGACCAGCTCAGTGACGGGCCTCACAGCTGCGGCGGTGTCAGGTGGTTCCCCCAAAAGGACCCCATGTAGAGGGCTGCAGAACTTCAGGCATCAACGTACCTAGGGGGCGCTGCTGGGGAGAGGCCGTTCTCTATCCCCTGGTCGGCAGATGTCCCCTCTCCGGACAGGCCAAGCCATTGTGCACTATCTTTTAAAACTTCTTTTTAGCCTTTTAAAAAACTTTTAAAACTTTTGTCTAACTTTCTTTCTTTTTGCTTTACTTTGGAATGGGGGTCTACACAGGGCACTAACAATTCCAATTACATTTTTTCGAAAAATCTGAAAAAAATAATCTGGGTCCTATGTCAATAGTGGATTTCTCATGCAAGAATATCACTTATTACCAAGTGGTAAGGAAAAAAGACTAGTTCAGGATCCCACCACTGTAACACCAATGTAGGAAAGTGGAGTATTATGTAGTGAGGCTAGTTAGGCTTCACTAAGCAATACTCCCAAAATACCCCAAAGATAGGTCCTTTGGATTCACAATAATAAATCCCTAGTTTAGTCTTGGTTGTGTGGCACAGGGCATTCAGGCTTTACTAGAGGAACACATGTTAAGCATTTCAGAGTATCAACACAGATGATAAGTAATGGACAGGACTCGAGAGGAATCCAACACCAATTTATATAAATAGAGCAGGAGCAGAATTTTATATAAATTTGGACACCAAAACGAACACAATCAGGTAAGTATAACCATATTTATGGATTTTAGAAGAAAATAAACCAGTGCAATTCACTACAGCAAAACGTTAACACTGCAGTCAATGGAGAAAAGAGTCCAGTGGAAACCACTGGGGGTTAAGGTGATGTGGTTTCCAGGACAAAACCACGACAGTCAGTTGAATGTTATCTGGCTCGAAGGTCCCAGGTGCAGAGTTGTCCTGGTTGTCCTTGGTGCTGAAGCGGGAGCTGCAGGGATGCTGGCTTTACCGCTTAGACTGTGCTGGTGTAAAAATGGATGCAAAAACTTGACAACGTGGCCACTGAAGTTAGCAGATGAAGATGGTGCAGAGTTCCCTCAAGGCAGAGCATCGAACAAAGAAAGTGGTAGCCCGCCTGACCACCAACAAATCTTGGAAGAGGCAAGTTTAGCCTCTTCGACATCCTAGAGTCCAGGGGAAAATGATAGCTGCCTGAAACTTGGTGGAGGTCAGGCCTACATTTCCCACAATTCACTAGATCATTTACTTTTGGGCGATCCATCAGCGGGCACGATGGCCAATGATTCTTTGGTTCCGGGAGCGTGCTTTTACCTGCGGGCTGCAGGGGACAGGTACCTTTAGTCCAAGGGAGTTCTGGAATTGCCTTTGGCACTCAGAGAGGTTCCTCATGACTTTGGAGCCAGTCTCTGGTCCGGGACGAGTCGCTGTTGTGCAATTGCTGGGTGGTTGCCACAGGTGCAGGGTATCATGCGTTTGCTTTTTTCAGGTCCTGAAGTCGCAGACTCAGGTCTCTTCTTTGTTCTTCATCACAAGTTGCTTCAGATCAGAGGCTCTGGTGCCAGGGGGACCCTTAAATCCTATATTTAGGGACGTTAGGGGTGTGGATGCAAGTAGCCAATGGGCTACTAGCCCCAGCGGCTAATCCGTCCCTAAAGTGACCACATTCGGGAGGTTGTGCCACCTTTTCTACCCAGAGCCCTCTATGCTGCCACTTTTAAAAATGGCAAAACACTTCTTTGGATGTACAGACCAGGTAGCCCACTCTAGGGGTGCGGCTAGCCTTTTGGGGGTGTACACCTCCTGACTATCTAATTTTCCCATCTGCAAAGCTCCAATTTCATTATTAAACTGTGATTTTTCTTATCACTAATCTGTGTAGCTTGCCCGTTATATTTAGATATATATGACATTTATGTGCTGCAATTCCACAGACAATAGAGTATCCACCAGAAAAATTGATACTGAAGCTAAGTAACTTGTTCTTTTTATCATTTCAATTTTACTGTATGGTGACGATAAACTCTTTAAATAACATCACATCACATTGCATCAACAGTCTACAATCAGCCATCTCTCCTATCACTTCTTGACTTTATATGCTTATATTTGTCTTTGACCCTGTACTGCACTCCGCTGCCTTTTGACTAGGTTTATGCTTAGAAATATCACATACATACATACATATGTACAATAATCTGGAATTTGAGTTTGCACTGTAGTATTAAATGTGTGTTCATTAGTACAGTTGCACTAAATACTGTGCTATTGGGCCACATGTATTTTATTTGGCCTGGCATAAATATTGCCCTCGATAGGTTCAGGTGACATTATATACCATGAAGCTGAAGGCTGAGTGGTTTGTAAATCTAACCAGAACTACAAGATTGCAATATAGGACCATATTACACATGACTGTGGTATTTTGAATAAGTTAGCAAAAAAAGCTGTTTAACTTAAAGTGCAGCTAACAACGGGCACTGATTTAATGTAGAATTTTAGGTTTTGTTTATCTTACTTGAATACATTGTTGTTAAAATAGGGGGCAACGGTGAGGTCAGCAGATTTATGCCATTCCGTAGCATTTCCAGCTTGATTATTGATTTACTGCTTTTGCTACATAATTTGCAAGTTTCACCCAAAAATTGTTTCCACCTGAAATGGATAAAATAATAGTGTCATATATTGTGCTGAGTAATTTGCATTTTTGCAGCTCAATTTAGATAACCTTGACATATAGCTTGACCCTCAAAACTGCAAAATCTTATTAGTCCTGACAATGTCATGGCTCTACAGAGTGGATTAGAGGCTGTTATGACGATGATGAAAACCATAATTTCCATTTTACGTGATTCCTTGTGAGACATGGGATTTTATGCCACTGCATTTTGGGCAATAAAAATACTAAAACATGCTAATCTAGTAGGACTATGTATTTGGAACAAGAATACTTCACAATACAGAGACTGAGTCTTACTATGTAATCAGTAATTGTTGGTCTGTTTGCCTATCTCACAGTACTACATCTAAACTTCTAACCTGACAGAGTTATAGATGTTGACAGTAACCTCTAACATGACTCTAAATTACCAAGCAATTTGTAGAAACAGATCTATCCTTTCGTTTGTCACTTTTGCATTCCCCCATTCATAAAGAAAAGATACGATATTGCATTTTCAAACGTTTATTGAAAAGCTCTAATCTTTGTAAATAAAACATGAACTGCGATTATCAAAAAGATGAGTCACATCATTGTAATAAGCATTATAAGAATGGTGAAAAACACAAACAATTCAACCATGTTAATTGTTCATAATGTCACTAAAATTTCTAAAGTTACTCCTATCTATTGCTAATATTTCTATACTGAGCAGAGCATGTCGGGAGTACCCATCTGCCAGGTCTACTGGAATGACCCAACCCCACAACTTGGTATTACATGTCAGTAAGCAAATCCTAGTGCATCAATGAATGCACTCCCGTCTGTGTGTGCAGGACTGCATGGCTATCTTTTTTCTCAGCATGAAGGTCGGGGACAGCAGGACTGTATCTTGATCACGGCTGACAGCAATGTTCCATGATGACTCCAGCAGAAGTGAACCTCTCATCAATTTCATCATGGATGCTGTTTAAATAATAAAATGGCAATCTTAACTGTGCCAAAGTTGCAGAACAGCATCTAATTTTGTCTGGAGAGAAATAGTCATCTCCAACTACCAAAAGAAAACGATGCATCATGTTCTCAATTGTGCAACCCTGGAACTAAGGGGCCCATTAGAATGGCGGGCGGATTGCCCCGCCGGGCCGGCGGTAGCCACCGCTGGCCCGGCGGGGGCGATCCGCCCGCCATCCTTGCCTATTTGACCCCTTGCCATATTAGTATGGCTGGAGGGTCTGCGGCGGATGGAAAGACCGTCCGCCGCTTTTCCGTCGGTCGACTCGTCGACCGGGCGGAAAAAGGGCATAATATGGTGGCAGTGTCTGCAAGACACCGCCATCCATATTATGATGCATCGCCTTTCCATGGCGGCGTTGCTGCCATGGAAAGGCATGCGATTCTTGCTGTTGGGGCCCGCTGTGGGCCCCAGGGGTGTGTGGGTGGTGGGGTGCACATGGGGGTACCTATGGTACCCCCTCATTGCAATGCACTACGTGGCAGGCACCACATGGTGCCTGCCATGTAGTGCATGGCAATGCTGTGCACAGACCTTTTGCATTGCGAGTGGGTCTGCAGTCAGCAGATCCACCCGCAATGTAAAGGCCAGGGATGCGCCCGCCAGTGTGGCGGGCGCATCCTAATTCTCATGGCGGGACCGCCGCCACTTCGGTGGTCGGTCCCTGGCTCCGTAATGGACCCCTAAATGTGCAACCTGCAGGGCGACACTGCCTATCAAAGCTAAACATGTGCATAGGCTATTCTTGTGACAGAAAAATATGTGCAAATCACTATTAGAAAATGATGCTAAGTTAAAAACGAGAAAGTAAAATGAAGCCTGAATATAAGCTGCAAAACAATAGGTTGCACAGCTGAAATGCATTAGAATAAAGAAATTGCTGGATTTTTTTCCCTGTGAGTGCTCCTTTTTAGTTCAAAAACTACCAGACAGCACAGCTGTATGGTTGCAAAGAAATACTGGGGACATGCTGAAAATGTACCTAGGAATGTGTTCCTCCCATTGCTTACCATTGGCTTAGTGTTTTGTAACTCATATTTGCCTGATTTCTGTTCACTTACTTTATTTGTTTTAGACCATCCAGCATGACTTTGTCCCTCCTGTGGAACATAGCCTGTTTACCATCTCTCCTTATATTTTTCCAACAGTGCTTACTTTCCAGGGTACAATATTTTTCTTTTTCATGAGGCACTCCATGTATCCCTTGTATGCTAGTTCAGTAAGCAGTAAACATGCAGTATTTCTTTGAAAAAGTTTCCTGGCTCCTATCTTTCTGCATTACTGCTTCTACTTCAATTCAAATTTACTTTATTCAGCACAACAAAAGAGCCATAAAAGGTCCACAAGTAAAAGCATCACAGTATCATGTAAGAAATATCACCTCAATATTAAAAACTGCAATTAGGCAATTTTGTCAAGTGCACAAATAAAATTTCTTCTTCAGCCCTTGCCCCCACCATAATGAACATGCCATCATAATGCATCTAGCCTTCCATTGACTTTCTGCTCCTCGCCGCTGCTTTAAAAAATGCACAAACACTATAACAGACATCATGACTATTTAAATGTTGAAGAGAATATAGAGCATCCTTACAATTACATATCTTTAGTGATTTTAAAATAGGATTAATAGATAATCTAAAAAACATTTGATAAAATCTGCAAAAAAACATAGAGACTATTATTATCTTGTTAGATAGTGCACCGCAGGGCAAACCAGAGCTGGAGACCCCGAAGACCCACCACAGCCTGGGAAGGTTAAAAGCTGCACCATCCAATCAGCCCTAAAACGAAATAACAAGGATCTCTTCCACCAAGTTAGTGAGTTAGCCAGATATTGAACTGCCTCCTCAGATGTATACAGGCTAAGGTACTCCCTAATAGTGATTTTACTAGACTCCTTTTCTAGCCTCTGGTAGTAACAATGCTCTAGAAACTGACGCTTTACCAACAGCTTATTCCCATTTGTTAAAGTGTGAGGTGTATCAAATAAATCAAGTAAATTTAGTGCTTGAAAATAGTTTCTAACATATGTCAACCAGGGGATTGTTAGACCGCTATCCATTTTGAGGACATCTATGATAATATCTCTACACAGACTAGCCTCAGTATTGGCCCACACACTAACCCATAATAGGAGGGGCACTAGCTTTACTTTGTCAGAAATGTATTGTAGATTAAGTACCGAGTGCACTATAAGATGTGAGCTTGTGGGGGGCAGATGCAAAAGCTGCCTGCAAATGCAATTTTCCTCCGTCTGCAGGCTGGATACATCCTGATACTCCCATATCCCTGATCCATAAAATGCCGCCGGAGCAAATTGAGAGTTATAAATATTCAAAAAGGGTAAGACTGTCTCACTACCAGCTACCTGTGGGAGATTAAATAAGGCACCCTCTGCCCTACTGATCTTTAGTGGTGATTGATTAATCTGTGGACACATAGAAACAGAGTGACTAAAGACAACCTCCAGATTGTTAAAATCATTCGCATGACTCAAAGTTTGTCCCTTCGCCCTTACAATTTACATATTTTTTTCCCTGGTCCCCACTTCATTGTGAGCGATTTTCCAAAATTAGTGCATAAATTGAAGTCACTCATAAACGATACAAAAGATTCCACCAGCAGACAAAGAGCTCCTGGTGTTCGCGCCATCAGCGCTGCATCGTCTGCGTAAAGCAGCGCCGGTAGAAAACACTTGGGCAATCCTTTGGTTATCACTAGTGGCTTTAATCAAGGTGGGACACTGCCTATTAATATAAATAATAAAAAGCAAGGGGGGCAAAATGAATCACTTACATAATATCGAAAGACACAATATCGACCTACCATATTATCGACACATAAATATCGATTACACTAATATCGACATCCTATACTTATTTAAAAAAATACACTAATATCGACACCAAAATATCGTCAAACACTTACATCGATATCACTATTATCGAACACAAAAATATCGTTATAAAAAATATATCGAACATATTTAAAAAATATACAAGATGTCAAAAATCTCAATAACAACAATATAGACAGCAATAATATCGTTTAAAAAATATATCGACATCTTAAAAACATTTAAAACTTACAAAACTTAACCCAAAAAATATATTTATCAATAAACATATACTGCATACACAATAAATCAAATACAACCTGTTTTAAAATTATAAAAATATATCATCATAAAATATATTATAAACACACTATTATTAACTATATAAATATTATACTTAAATAAAATGCACATATTATTTAACATCAAATACAATATAATACACATTTAATAGACTAAAACAGTAAAATAAAAAAAATGCTATAACTGATTCTTAATTAGCGTTTTCCATATATGGAAAACAACGACCAAAACAATTAAAACAATAAATAACAACCAATGAAAGACACACACTATTAAAATAAACCAATGAAATTAAACAAACTATTAATTAAACACTAAGGGGCCGATTCCGATCTCGGTCGGAGGCGCACCCAATAGCATTCGGTCGGGAAAAAAGCCATGCGAAAGCCTGTTTCCCGACCGATCCGTACAGCACACCGAACGAGTAAGTACGATGCGCACAACAGCACAGAATCCGGCCGAGCCGTACTCACCCAAACCAGGTCCTGTTCCCCGACCGAGGCGAATCCGGAAACGCCGAATCGAGTCGCACGGAAGGAAAAATGCAGCTCCGTCCGGCCGAGCGAGTACGATGCGCTTTCAGTGCGCGCCGAACCCGTCGCTACGCACGGCACGTCAAAGCATCCGGGAGAGGCGCACATAAGCTCCGATTCGCGCCACAACACGATCCACGGCTACGAGACGAACACGCCAGCGACAAGGACGACGCGAAGCGGCGAGGACGACGCGAAGCAGCGAGAAGGACGAACGACACGAACCAACCATGAATCCCTTCGTCCCGATCATACCAATATTCTACATTTACTACCGGAACAGGCACGGACGCGTACGGGCGCAGAAGGTAAGCCAGACACCAACCACAAAACACATACAACACGTACACGACACATCACACACACACAGAGGGATGCAGAATATACTTACACCAGCAACAGCAGCACCATAGGGGCGGGATGCCCATCACCAATGCCACATATGCACACAGGGGCCTGAATGCGCACCACCACCCCTACCCAGGGGGCAGGATGCCTACCACTACTACCACCCTCACCCAGGGGGGCTGGATGCCTACCACTACTACCACCCTTAGCCAGGGGGGCTGGATGCCTACCACTACTACCACCCTCACCCATGGGGGGCTGGATGCCTACCACCACTACCACCCTCACCCAGGGGGCTGGATGCCCACCACTACTACCACCCTTAGCCAGGGGGGCTGGATGCCTACCACTACTACCACCCTCACCCAGGGGGGCTGGATGCCTAACCACTACCCTTAGCCAGGGGGCTGGATGCCTACCACTACTACCACCCTCACCCAGGGGGGCTGGATGCCTACCACTACTGCCACCCTTAGCCAGGGGGGCTGGATGCCTACCACTACTACCACCCTCACCCAGGGGGCTGGATGCCTACCACCACTACCACCCTCACCCAGGGGGGCTGGATGCCTACCACTACTACCACCCTTAGCCAGGGGGCTGGATGCCTACCACTACTACCACCCTCACCCAGGGGGCTGGATGCCTACCACCACCACCTTAGCCAGGGGGGCTGGATGCCTACCACTACTACCACCCTCACCCAGGGGGCTGGATGCCTACCACCTACTACCACCCTCACCCAGGGGGGCTGGATGCCTACCACTACTACCACCCTTAGCCAGGGGGCTGGATGCCTACCACTACTCCACCCTCACCCAGGGGGCTGGATGCCTACCACTACTACCACCCTCACCCAGGGGGGCTGGATGCCTACCACCACTACCACCCTCACCCAGGGGGGCTGGATGCCTACCACTACTACCACCCTTAGCCAGGGGGCTGGATGCCTACCACTACTCCCACCCTCACCCAGGGGGGGCTGGATGCCTACCACCACCCTTAGCCAGGGGGGCCTGGATGCCTACCACTACTACCACCCTCACCCAGGGGGGGCTGGATGCCTACCACCACTACCACCCTCACCCAGGGGGGGCTGGATGCCTACCACTACTACCACCCTTAGCCAGGGGGGGCTGGATGCCTACCACTACTACCACCCTCACCCAGGGGGGCTGGATGCCTACCACCACCCTTAGCCAGGGGGGCTGGATGCTTACCACCACTACCACCCTCACCCAGGGGGGCTGGATGCCTACCACTACTACCACCCTCAGCCAGGGGGGCTGGATGCCTACCACCACTACCACCCTCACCCAGGGGGCTGGATGCCAACCACCAACCTTAGCCAGGGGGCTGGATGCCTACCACTACTACCACCCTCACCCAGGGGGCTGGATGCCTACCACCACCCTTAGCCAGGGGGCTGGATGCCTACCACCACCACCCTTAGCCAGGGGGGCTGGATGCCTACCACCACTACCACCCTCACCCAGGGGGCTGGATGCCTACCACCACTACCACCCTCACCCAGGGGGCTGGATGCCTACCACTACTACCACCCTTAGCCAGGGGGCTGGATGCCCTACCACTACTCCCACCCTCACCCAGGGGGGCTGGATGCCTACCACCACCCTTAGCCAGGGGGGCTGGATGCCTACCACTACTACCACCCTCACCCAGGGGGCTGGATGCCTACCACCACTACCACCCTCACCCAGGGGGGCTGGATGCCCTACCACCACTACCACCCTCACCCAGGGGGGCTGGATGCCTACCACCACTACCACCCTCACCCAGGGGGGCTGGATGCCTACCACTACTACCACCCTTAGCCAGGGGGCTGGATGCCTACCACTACTACCACCCTCACCCAGGGGGCTGGATGCCTACCACCACCCTTAGCCAGGGGGGCTGGATGCCTACCACCACTACCACCCTCACCCAGGGGGCTGGATGCCTACCACTACTACCACCCTCAGCCAGGGGGCTGGATGCCTACCACCACTACCACCCTCACCCAGGGGGCTGGATGCCAACCACCACCCTTAGCCAGGGGGGCTGGATGCCTACCACTACTACCACCCTCACCCAGGGGGGCTGGATGCCTACCACTACTACCACCCTTAGCCAGGGGGGCTGGATGCCTACCACTACTACCACCTCACCCAGGGGGGCTGGATGCCTACCACCACTACCACCCTCACCCAGGGGGGCTGGATGCCTACCACTACTACCACCCTCAGCCAGGGGGGCTGGATGCCTACCACTACTCCCAATCTCACCCAGGGGGCTGGATGCCTACCACCACCCTTAGCCAGGGGGGCTGGATGCCTACCACTACTACCACCCTCACCCAGGGGGCTGGATGCCTACCACTACTACCACCTCAGCCAGGGGGCTGGATGCCTACCACCACTACCACCCTCACCCAGGGGGGCTGGATGCCAACCACCACCCTTAGCCAGGGGGGCTGGATGCCTACCACTACTACCACCCTCACCCAGGGGGCTGGATGCCTACCACTACTACCACCCTTAGCCAGGGGGGCTGGATGCCTACCACTACTACCACCCTCAGCCAGGGGGGCTGGATGCCTACCACCACCCTTAGCCAGGGGGGCTGGATGCCTACCACCACTACCACCCTCACCCAGGGGGCTGGATGCCTACCACTACTACCACCCTCAGCCAGGGGGGCTGGATGCCTACCACTACTACCACCCTCACCCAGGGGGGCTGGATGCCTACCACTACTACCACCCTCACCCAGGGGGCTGGATGCCTACCACCACCCTTAGCCAGGGGGCTGGATGCCTACCACTACCACCCTCACCCAGGGGTGCTGGATGCCTACCACCACTACCACCCTCACCCAGGGGGGCTGGATGCCTACCACTACTACCACCCTTAGCCAGGGGGCTGGATGCCTACCACTACTACCACCCTCACCCAGGGGGGCTGGATGCCTACCACCACTCACCCTTAGCCAGGGGGGCTGGATGCCTACCACTACTACCACCCTCAGCCAGGGGGGCTGGATGCCTACCACCACCACCTTAGCCAGGGGGGCTGGATGCCTACCACCACTACCACCCTCACCCAGGGGGGCTGGATGCCTACCACTACTACCACCCTCAGCCAGGGGGCTGGATGCCTACCACTACTACCACCCTCACCCAGGGGGGCTGGATGCCTACCACCACCCTTAGCCAGGGGGGGCTGGATGCCTACCACTACTACCACCCTCAGCCAGGGGGGGCTGGATGCCTACCACTACTACCACCCCACTCATAGGATGGACAATGCATGACACAACCAGCACACCACAACCTAGGGAATGCAAGAAGAAGACATCCCCCAACACCATGACAAGCATGTGTAGACTGTGTCAAATGCCTACAACACCGAACATGACTGTGACACACAATGTGACCCTAGCACATGTGCCACACATATATGTGTGTGGCACCCACAATGCAAGCAGGCCATGACCATTGTGGCAATGGGGTCCAAACCCCCATCATCACAGTGACCAAAATGTAAGTGTGGGGTCCATAGCTGAAGCACATTTTGAACATTGTGGCAATGGGGTCCAAACCCCCATCATCACAGTGACCAAAATGTAAGTGTGGGGTCCATAGCTGAAGCACATTTTGAACATTGTGGCAATGGGGTCTAAACCCCCATCACCACAGTGACCAAAAGGTAAGTGTGGGGTCCATAGCTGAAGCACATTTTGAACATTGTGGCAATGGGGTCCAAACCCCCATCATCACAGTGACCAAAATGTAAGTGTAGAGTCCATAGCTGAAGCACATTTTGAACATTGTGGCAATGGGGTCTAAACCCCCATCACCACAGTGACCAAAAGGTAAGTGTGGGGTCCATAGCTGAAGCACATTTTGAACATTGTGGCAATGGGGTCCAAACCCCCATCATCACAGTGACCAAAATGTAAGTGTGGGGTCCATAGCTGAAGCACATTTTGAACATTGTGGCAATGGGGTCCAAACCCCATCATCACAGTGACCAAAATGTAAGTGTGGGGTCCATAGCTGAAGCACATTTTGAACATTGTGGCAATGGGGTCCAAACCCCCATCATCACAGTGACCAAAAGGTAAGTGTTGACAAAGAAAGAGGTGCAACTGCCAAACTGCATGGATGATTCCTGGTCACAGAACAACAAACACATCAGTGGCAAAGTAGTGTATGTGTCCCATTGCAACATAAATTGGGGGAGCCAAATACTGCAGTGCAAATAAGACATACCTTTGGCCATGTGCAGACAAACAACACCCATGGGGGCTGACACCGTCAACAATCATCAATGACACAATGACAGAAGTGACCATCAGAATGCAGACCCACATATTTGCACCAATGGGCACACAAATGCAGATACCCTGTGGAGACTGCAGATGTGAGGTGAACAGATACCATACCATGGCAGCAATGGGACACACAAACCATGATCATTGTGCTGACCGATGACCTAGGAGTCCCAGGGACAGCAGGGGAAACCCACCAAACTACATACAGCCAATGGCACACCCAAGATATGCCAATGCAGTGGTGCAGATGCACAAACACAAACAGGCAGACCCACACTGCACATCATACACAACAGGTGAGGGGGTGCCAGTGTCCCCAGGCAACCACACAACACATGAGGAGACCTGAATACCAATCATACAGATGTGCATACAGTGCCACACAAAGGTAACTCATGGATCCAAATCCCCTATGTGGGCAAGCAGGCATTGTCAGATGAGAGGGAGCACAAATCACACATGTCACACAGGCACGTAGGGACAGCAACTGACACAGCAAGACACAGACACACCACAGCACCACCCCCAGGGCCCCCACAATGTGGTGACCCTGGGCTGCATTACAATCCCACTGTGATGACAAAGCTAAATGTGGTTCACACTGTGAACCACAGTCATGTGTCCTGAGCAACTAACTACCATCACACCTACACAAGCACAAATCAAACAGCATGGCCAGTAAGCCAAGGCCAACATGGAGGCAGGGGCCTAGCCGGGCAACAACTCTCATCTGCACACACTCAACACCACACCCCTCGACCTCCAACAATGTGCAGCAGTGAAGCACACATGCACTGGTGACATTGCACATGCACCCATGACTATTCCAGGGTGGTGGGTGGGAACCAAGGTGCAGAAACACATCACACATGGCCACTCAACAAGACTCCTGAATGTCTGACACACTGCACACTACGCTGTACATGGACATGACGGCAATACCACACCAACCAATGGGATCCCAGCCACAGTCACACACCAATGAAGAAGCCAAGGTCACCCACAAAGAACACACATAGACAACAACCAACATTGCAGCCCGGACCCTGAGGAGTGCCAGCAGTCACACACACAACGTGTCACAATCACTGAAAGATAACACAAACTGGAAATCACATGACAGGGGCAAACAACAAGTGCCAAGGGAAACCTGACTGTGACCCATCTGCGTCTGCACACAAACTCAGCCCTGACAGCAAACACACCTATGGGTGACACCCTGATGACCAGTAATGTGCCATGCACCCACATCACAGAGAACCCAGGGAGAAGACTTTGGGGGAACATAGGTCAACTCAGCTAGCATCACAAACAGGTACAACACTAGGGATCACAGCATGCACAGCTAAACGGAAGTGAACACACAGACATGCACATACAACACACACCTTGGGCGCAGGCAATGTCACAGGAGTACACACTGCCATGAGGGGACTCCACTCCTGTGTGAGGAAAGCTGTGCCATATGTTGCCTCAGTAGGGCCCCATCATGTCAGCTGAGCACTTGGTCACACAATCAACAATTAGCACCAAATGAGGGCTCCCGTAACATCAGCCTGGTCATGGAAGTGCCAACGGAATCATCAGCACAGATCCAACACACTTGTATAGCAATGTTGCACTGACAACACAGATGAGTCCTTCCCCATTGATGCCCAAACCTGCATGTCCACTGGAGATGGCCACACGGTCAGGGAAGTAGACGAATTGAACAATGGCAGGCACAACAGATGTGCAGGGGTGGAAGCCACAGATGTGAAATAGGCAATCTAAGTAGGAAATCCCATTGCCAAATACTGAACACATGACACCCTCAGATGCTGCTATGGATGACATGGATACACCACAGGATAGGACACATTCCCCCTGGACCACATGGGTTCCTGCACAGTAACACTTCATTATCATGAGACCAAATATCACCATCACTGCAGCAAGGGCATGGTTAGCATCATCAACATCATGTACATCAGAAGCAAAAGCACTAGAGAACAGAAAGTTGCTTTATTCAGCATATGTGGCATTAAAAGTAGAAGTCCGGTAGAAAATAAACAAAGGCCAATGGCCAGTCCATCAACAAAGTCACAAGTGGGTGACAGTGGCAGATGCCACCCTACACATGCCTGCACAAAACCAGGGACAATCCACTAGGAGGGGCAACCGGGGGTAGGCCAGGCACCGCAGGGACAGGATCAGGGCTCACCAGGAGGAAGCAGGGAAGGGGTGGTGGGTGCTGGAGAGCCACTGACAACTGCAGTGGAGGTGTCTG
>CAWUFW010027170.1:0-28489 GCA_963921515.1 Calotriton arnoldi | reverse complement strand
GAGGCGCACATAAGCTCCGATTCGCGCCACAACACGATCCACGGCTACGAGACGAACACGCCAGCGACGAGGATGACACGAGCGACGAGGACGACGCGAAGCAACGAGAAGGACGAACGACACGAACCAACCATGAATCCCTTCGTCCCGATCATACCAATATTCTACATTTACTACCGGAACAGGCACGGACGCGTACGGCGCAGAAGGTAAGTCAGACACCAACCACAAAACACATACAACACGTACACGACACATCACACACACACAGAGGGATGCAGAATATACTTACACCAGCAACAGCAGCACCATAGGGGCGGGATGCCCATCACCAATGCCACATATGCACACAGGGGCCTGAATGCGCACCACCACCCCTACCCAGGGGGCAGGATGCCTACCACTACTACCACCCTTAGCCAGGGGGGCTGGATGCCTACCACCACCCTTAGCCAGGGGGCTGGATGCCTACCACTACTACCACCCTGAGCCAGGGGGCTGGATGCCTACCACTACTACCACCCTTAGCCAGGGGGCTGGATGCCTACCACTACTACCACCCTTAGCCAGGGGGCTGGATGCCCACCACCACCCTTAGCCAGGGGGCTGGATGCCCACCACCACCCTTAGCCAGGGGGCTGGATGCCTACCACTACTACCACCCTTAGCCAGGGGGCTGGATGCCTACCACTACTACCACCGTTAGCCAGGGGGCTTGATGCCTACTACCACCCTGAGCCAGGGGGCTGGATGCCTACCACCACCCTTAGCCAGGGGGGCTGGATGCCTACCACTACTATCACCCTGAGCCAGGGGGGCAGGATGCCTACCACTACTACCACCCTTAGCCAGGGGGGCTGGATGCCTACCACCACCCTTAGCCAGGGGGCTGGATGCCTACCACTACTACCACCCTGAGCCAGGGGGGCTGGATGCCTACCACTACTACCACCCTTAGCCAGGGGGCTGGATGCCTACCACTACTACCACCCTTAGCCAGGGGGGCTGGATGCCCACCACCACCCTTAGCCAGGGGGGCTGGATGCCTACCACCACCCTTAGCCAGGGGGCTGGATGCCTACCACTACTACCACCCTTAGCCAGGGGGCTGGATGCCTACCACTACTACCACCGTTAGCCAGGGGGGCTTGATGCCTACTACCACCCTGAGCCAGGGGGCTGGATGCCTACCACCACCCTTAGCCAGGGGGCTGGATGCCTACCACTACTATCACCCTGAGCCAGGGGGCTGGATGCCTACCACTACTACCACCCTGAGCCAGGGGGCTGGATGCCCACCACCACCCTTAGCCAGGGGGCTGGATGCCTACCACTACTACCACCCTTAGCCAGGGGGCTGGATGCCTACCACTACTACCACCCTTAGCCAGGGGGCTGGATGCCTACCACTACTACCACCCTCACCCAGGGGGGCTGGATGCCTACCACTACTACCACCCTCACCCAGGGGGCTGGATGCCTACCACAACTACCACCCTTAGCCAGGGGGCTGGATGCCTACCACTACTACCACCCTCACCCAGGGGGGCTGGATGCCTACCACTACTACCACCCTTAGCCAGGGGAGCTGGATGCCCACCACCACCCTTAGCCAGGGGGCTGGATACCCACCACCACCCTTAGCCAGGGGGCTGGATGCCTACCACTACTACCACCCTTAGCCAGGGGCTGGATGCCTACCATTACTACCACCCTTAGCCAGGGGGCTTCATGCCTACTACCACCCTGAGCCAGGGGGGCTGGATGCCTACCACTACTACCACCCTTAGCCAGGGGGCTGGATGCCTACCACTACTACCACCCTCACCCAGGGGGGCTGGATGCCTACCACTACTACCACCCTTAGCCAGGGGGCTGGATGCCCACCACCACCCTTAGCCAGGGGGTGCTGGATGCCTACCACTACTACCACCCTTAGCCAGGGGGGCTGGATGCCTACCACTACTACCACCCTTAGCCAGGGGGCTTGATGCCTACTACCACCCTGAGCCAGGGGGGCTGGATGCCTACCACCACCCTTAGCCAGGGGGCTGGATGCCTACCACTACTACCACCCTTAGCCAGGGGGCTGGATGCCTACCACTACTACCACCCTTAGCCAGGGGGCTTGATGCCTCACTACCACCCTGAGCCAGGGGGGCTGGATGCCTACCACCACCCTTAGCCAGGGGGTCTGGATGGCTACCACTACTACCACCCTTAGCCAGGGGGCTGGATGCCTACCACTACTACCACCCTTAGCCAGGGGGGCTTGATGCCTACTACCACCCTGAGCCAGGGGGCTGGATGCCTACCACCACCCTTAGGCAGGGGGGCTGGATGCCTACCACTACTACCACCCTGAGCCAGGGGGCTGGATGCCTACCACTACTACCACCCTGAGCCAGGGGGGCTGGATGCCCACCACCACCCTTAGCCAGGGGGGCTGGATGCCTACCACTACTACCACCCTTAGCCAGGGGGCTGGATGCCTACCACTACTACCACCCTTAGCCAGGGGGCTGGATGCCCACCACCACCCTTAGCCAGGGGGGCTGGATGCCCACCACCACCCTTAGCCATGGGGGCTGGATGCCTACCACTACTACCACCCTTAGCCAGGGGGGCTGGATGCCTACCACTACTACCACCCTTAGCCAGGGGGGCTGGATGCCTACCACCACCCTTAGCCAGGGGGCTGGATGCCTACCACTACTACCACCCTTAGCCAGGGGGCTGGATGCCTACCACTACTACCACCCTTAGCCAGGGGGCTGGATGCCTACCACTACTACCACCCTTAGTCAGGGGGCTGGATGCCTACCACTACTACCACCCTGAGCCAGGGGGCTGGATGCCTACCACTACTACCACCCTGAGCCAGGGGGGCTGGATGCCCACCACCACCCTTAGCCAGGGGGGCTGGATGCCTACCACTACTACCACCCTTAGCCAGGGGGGCTGGATGCCCACCACCACCCTTAGCCAGGGGGGCTGGATGCCCACCACCACCCTTAGCCAGGGGGCTGGATGCCTACCACAACTACCACCCTTAGCCAGGGGGGCTGGATGCCTACCACTACTACCACCCTTAGCCAGGGGGGCTGGATGCCTACCACTACTACCACCCTTAGCCAGGGGGCTGGATGCCCACCACCACCCTTAGCCAGGGGGCTGGATGCCTACCACTACTACCACCCATAGCCAGGGGGGCTGGATGCCTACCACTACTACCACCCTTAGCCAGGGGGGCTGGATGCCTACCACCACCCTTAGCCAGGGGGGCTGGATGCCTACCACTACTACCACCTCCACTCATAGGATGGACAATGCATGACACAACCAGCACACCACAACCTAGGGAATGCAAGAAAAAGACATCCCCCAACACCATGACAAGCGTGTGTAGACTGTGTCAAATGCCTACAACACCGAACATGACTTTGAACATACAATGTGACCCCTAGCACATGTGCCACACATATATGTGTGTGGCACCCACAATGCAAGCAGGCCATGACCATTGTGGCAATGGGGTCCAAACCCCCATCATCACAGTGATCAAAATGTAAGTGTGGGGTCCATAGCTGAAGCACATTTTGAACATTGTGGCAATGCGGTCCAAACCCCCATCATCACAGTGACCAAAATGTAAGTGTGGGGTCCATAGCTGAAGCACATTTTGAACATTGTGGCAATGGAGTCTAAACCCCCATCATCACAGTGAGCAAAATGTAAGTGTGGGGTCCATAGCTGAAGCACATTTTGAACATTGTGGCAATGGGGTCTAAACCCCCATCATCACAGTGAGCAAAATGTAAGTGTGGGGTCCATAGCTGAAGCACATTTTGAACATTGTGGCAATGGGGTCTAAACCCCCATCATCACAGTGAGCAAAATGTAAGTGTGGGGTCCATAGCTGAAGCACATTTTGAACATTGTGGCAATGGGGTCTAAACCCCCATCATCACAGTGACCAAAAGGTAAGTGTTGACAAAGAAAGAGGTGCAACTGCCAAACTGCATGGATGATTCCTGGTCACAGAACAAAAAACACATCAGTGGCAAAGTAGTGTATGTGTCCCATTGCAACATAAATTGGGTGAGCCAAATACTGCAGTGCAAATAAGACATACCTTTGGCCATGTGCAGACAAACAACACCCATGGGGGCTGACACCGTCAACATTCATCAATGACACAATGACAGAAGTGACCATCAGAATGCAGACCCACATATTTGCACCAATGGGCACACAAATGCAGATACCCTGTGGAGACTGTAGATGTGAGGTGAACAGATACCATACCATGGCAGCAATGGGACACACAAACCATGATCATTGTGCTGACCGATGACCTAGGAGTCCCAGGGACAGCAGGGGAAACCCACCAAACTACATACAGCCAATGGCACACCCAAGATATGCCAATGCAGTGGTGCAGATGCACAAACACAAACAGGCAGACCCACACTGCACATCATACACAACAGGTGAGGGGGGTGCCAGTGTCCCCAGGCAACCACACAACACATGAGGAGACCTGAATACCAATCATACAGATGTGCATACAGTGCCACACAAAGGTAACTCATGGATCCAAATCCCCTATGTGGGCAAGCAGGCATTGTCAGATGAGAGGGAGCACAAATCACACATGTCACACAGGCACGTAGGAACAGCAACTGACACAGCAAGACACAGACACACCACAGCACCACCCCCAGGGCCCCCACAATGTGGTGACCCTGGGCTGCATTACAATCCCACTGTGATGACAAAGCTAAATGTGGTTCACACTGTGAACCACAGTCATGTGTCCTGAGCAACAAACTACCATCACACCTACACAAGCACAAATCAATCAGCATGGCCAGTAAGCCAAGGCCAACATGGAGGCAGGGGCCTAGCCGGGCAACAACTCTCATCTGCACACACTCAACACCACACCCCTCGACCTCCAACAATGTGCAGCAGTGAAGTACACATGCACTGGTGACATTGCACATGCACCCATGACTATTCCAGGGTGGTGGGTGGGAACCAAGGTGCAGAAACACATGACACATGGCCACTCAACAAGACTCCTGAATGTCTGACACACTGCACACTACGCTGTACATGGACATGACGGCAATACCACACCAACCAATGGGATCCCAGCCACAGTCACACACAAAGAACACACATAGACAACAACCAACATTGCAGCCCGGACCCTGAGGAGTGCCAGCAGTCACACACACAACGTGTCACAATCACTGAAAGATAACACAAACTGGAAATCACATGACAGGGGCAAACAACAAGTGCCAAGGGGAAACCTGACTGTGACCCATCTGCGTCTGCACACAAACTCAGCCCTGACAGCAAACACACCTATGGGTGACACCCTGATGACCAGTAATGAGCCATGCACCCACATCACAGAGAACCCAGGGAGAAGACTTTGGGGGAACATAGGTCAACTCAGCTAGCATCACAAACAGGTACAACACTAGGGATCACAGCATGCACAGCTAAACGGAAGTGAACACACAGACATGCACATACAACACACACCTTGGGCGCAGGCAATGTCACAGGAGTACACACTGCCATGAGGGGACTCCACTCCTGTGTGAGGAAAGCTGTGCCATATGTTGCCTCAGTAGGGCCCCATCATGTCAGCTGAGCACTTGGTCACACAATCAACAATTAGCACCAAATGAGGGCTCCCGTCAAATCAGCCTGGTCATGGAAGTGCCAACGGAATCATCAGCACAGATCCAACACACTTGTATAGCAATGTTGCACTGACAACACAGATGAGTCCTTCCCCATTGATGCCCAAACCTGCATGTCCAGTGGAGATGGCCACACGGTCAGGGAAGTAGACGAATTGAACAATGGCAGGCACAACAGATGTGCAGGGGTGGAAGCCACAGATGTGAAATAGCTAATCTAAGTAGGGAATCCCATTGCCAAATACTGAACACATGACACCCTCAGATGCTGCTATGGATGACATGGATACACCACAGGATAGGACACATTCCCCCTGGACCACATGGGTTCCTGCACAGTAACACTTCATTATCATGAGACCAAATATCACCATCACTGCAGCAAGGGCATGGTTAGCATCATCAACAACATGTACATCAGAAGCATAAGCACTAGAGAACAGAAAGTTGCTTTATTCAGCATATGTGTGGAATGAAAACAAAGTCCAGAAAAACACAAAGGCCAATGGCCAGTCCATTGTAAAAGTCCAAACAGGGTGACAGTGGCAGATGTCACCCTACGCATGCCTGCACAAAACCAGGGACAATCCACTAGGAGGGGCAACCGGGGGGCAGGCCAGGCACCGCAGGGACAGGATCAGGGCTCACCAGGAGGAAGCAGGGAAGGGGTGGTGGGTGCTGGAGAGCCATTGACAACTGCAGTGGAGGTGTCTGACATGGTGTGTCCCGGCACAACTGGGGGCATGACTCAGATGTTGTGGGTGCCGGCACGACTGCAGTGGACCCTGCAGATGGAGTGGACAGGTCCGCCACTGCAGTGCCCAAGTCAGACAGGGTGGTAGTGGACTCCACTGCAGTGCCTACCACCAGGGGAGGAGAATGGGGAACAGGCAAGGTGGGCTGGACAGAGGGGGAGGACACCCTCACCACATCAGTGGCACAGACAAGCGCAGCGGGGGTGTGGTGCCGGGAGAGCAAGTGCCAGGGGAGAAGGCCAGATCCTCTTGGGGATGGTATATCTGTGGGTGGGGGAACCTGGGGCAGGGTGTGGTGGGGGCACCTGTGGAGTGGGGGCCTGAGGGATGGAGGAAGGAGACCTGGTGCCTGAGCTGCAGGGCGGCGGCGGGGTCTTGCTCTTATGACTCCGGGGGACTTGCGGGTGGGGGCCTCAGTCTGTCTGCGCCTGGGGGAGGGTGTCCGGGGGCGAGGGGCACTCTGCTCCGTGTGGGGGCTTCCTCTTCCCCCTGGATGCTGGAGCAGCTGGATCGGAGGGGAAGAGGCCGAGGTCACTGAGGAAGAGGCGCTGGGTCTTTGGGGTTGCAGGTGAGGCAAGGGAGGGTGCTTTGGAGGGAGAGGCAACTGAGGACTGCGCAGTGCCCGTGGATGCGTGTGTGTGTACCAGGGCCCCATCCCCTGTGAGTCTGGTTTCAGTCCCCTGACTGTGCGTGCATGTGCGTTTTGTTTGTGGCGTGTGTGTCTGTGTGCTGGACGTGTGTGTGCTGGTGTGTGCCTGTGCCGGTGTGTGTGTGCTTGGGACGGGTAAGGTGCTGGGGAGTGTGGATGGAGCAGAGGCAGGAGGGGTGAGGGACTGTTTGAGGAGGGACACTGCTGCCATCAGGGAGGAGTCCATGGACCTATTGCCCCTCTGTAGGTCAGACATGCCCGATGAGATGCCCTCCATGAACGACACCAGCTGAGTCAACAGTGCGGTGTGCGCATGGAGGACACTCAGCATGGCTGTCTGCCCTACATGGAGCTGGTGAAGGAGGTACACAGACTCCTCACTCAGGGCAGCAGGGGACACAAGGGCAGGGGGTGCGGTGCCTGGCCCAAAGGAGACACGCTCCCGAACATGGGAGCCTCCACGGACCTGGGGAATGGGAGCCGATGGGAGGGCGGTGGTGGTGCTGGTGGTGGCGGGGACAGCAACACTAGCTGGGGTGTGGTGGCTGCTGACACCCGCCTCCACAAGGGAGTCATCCTCCGAGTTGCTCTGGTCCTCAGCTAAGGTGGATGGTGCTGAGGACTCCTCGGTGTGGCTCCCCTCGCCCTCCGTGCCACTGGGTCCCTCCGACCACTCCTCGGCTGCTGACCCAGTCTGGCTCTCCGGCTCCTCCTGGTCCGTGGAGCTGTCCCCTTCCGTGGCTGTGGATGTATCTGCAAACAATGGGGAAACAGACAGACATCAGTCACCTGCACCAAATGCACACACCACTGTGAGCACAGCACATTACAGAGCAAGCCCTGGCATCATTAGTTGTACATTGCTAAAAGTGCCCTAACTGAACAGGAGCAGCCAATTGTCAGTCTGATGCCAACCATGGCACTCACATCCCACATGGCCTTGCACCCATCTGTCTGGTGTCTGTTGGATTGCAACACCCCAGTGTGGACACATGCACCAACTACACAGTAGTTGGACAGTGCAGAGGACACGGTGTGGCATGTGGACTTGCACACATCACAGCTCTTGCCACTGAGTCAGTACAGGTTTCCGGATGAAAGGGATGCCCAGAGTCAAATAGGAAATGCATGTGATGCATACCAGCGACAGACACCATGATGCACCCATGTCCTGATAGCCATCGCCACAATGGTGTGCATGTAGCACATGTCACTCCCCTGCAGGATCACCAATAAGTAGACACATGCCATGGCGGAGGCATGACTGCTAAGTCATACATCACTGTCTCAGTGATGTATGACTTGGCAGCCAGACAACAACACTCTGCACTGTGTCACAATAGTAGGTCATGGGGAATGCAAGTCCTGGAGCTGCACAAGTGCACATGTACATCCCCCCACAACACATCATCTTAACCCTCATCTCTCCAGGTCATACCTATTGGACATATGGGAGACCTGTGACACTACCCTCTGAACCTGAGCACCTCACAATCTGCTGTGAATGGGGAACAGCTGCCTGAACTTCACATTTGCATACCCCAGTCTGCACGGGCAGCTGATCAAACACCTATGTGACACACAAGTATCGTCTCCTATGGTCACATCTCCAGGGGCATGCTGAGCCCCTACCAAGAAACACCCCAGCAGTCCTGGCAACTAATCCACAGCACACTGACACAGAGGCAGACACCTGAGGGGTCAAATCACTGCGCACAATGTGTCAGCTGATACACGGGAGTGGGAGTACAGAGTGTCCTGCCCCACATGAATGAGGGATGAGCCCTGGACAGTGGATAGCTGGCTATGTATGTGTGACACACGTAATCTGCACACTCCTGGGGCCCAAACATTGTTCCCACCCGCTGCATGGGCGTGTGCCACATACCCCAGGCACATGTGGTGGCTCAGCTCAGCAAGTGGACCGCATATCAAAGCAACACGCAGATTACATGTCCGAACACAGGCGTTGTGTAAACAATGGACCCACCCATGATGCCCACAACAGAGTTAGGGAAACAGATGCTGTCCCCCACCTTTAGTGAAGCAAACTGCAAGGACACAGTCCCAAGTGACACAATTCCCTGAATGTAAGGGCCACACCTGGGTATCAGATGAGCAGTGGGCAGTGCACAATAGAGGGACATGGCTCCTGGACAACATGACTGCTGCACTGTGGCAGTTGAACCAGGCCAGAGGAGGGCACAAAGCATGAAATACAGAGTTCACAGTGCAGTCTTTGACTCACCCCCTCCTTGCTGCTGTCTGGCCTTCAGCTGCCCATCCAGGTCTGGAAACACCACCGCCAGGATCTGGAGCATGTGGGGGTCAGGGTCCGTGTTCCGCCCCTCCTGCGAGGAGGCGACAGCTTCAGCTGGACCCGTGCAATCCTCCGGGTCCAGCCCCGAAGGTCCTGCCACCTCTTCTGGCAGTTGCGGATCCGGCGCCTGTAGACCCCCACGGACCGGACAGCCCGGACGATGTCCTTCCAGATCTCCTGCTTCCGATGGGCATTAACCTGTGAGGATGACAAAGTGAAAAGGCCATTACTACACATGCAACATATCCGTGCATGACACAGTTGTATATATATGTCTCAATCACAGGGGCACATGATGTACACAGGCAGTGCAAAGCTGCCCATGGACAGTTTGCCAGACGTCACTACATGGTATCATTGCATGGGAAGTAAAACCTTGTTCAAATGCACTGTCACTGCACCATACCTGTCCAGTGCATGTCACTACACACTATGGGGGGTGACAACTACTCAGTGAGCCTGCTAGCCAGTGGCGTGCAGACTTTCAGCCTTGCTAGTCAGACAATATGCACATTCAGAAAGGCAGTGCACAGAACACTCACCTGCTCCCCTGGTGTCCCATACAGCTTGCTGTACTGTGGAAGTAGGCTGTCCAGCAGGGCCTGGTTCTCCTCAAGGCTGAAGGCTGGGGCTCTCTCCACAGTACGTGCCAATGCAGGGTCCAGAGGGGCAGAGACAGCAGCAGTGCAGTGGCAGATGTCGTCCTGGAGCATGTAGTGCAGGCAAGTGAGCTCTCAGGGGAACAGCCAGCAATATATATGTGCTGGAGAGGCAGATACTGTCCCTTGTGTCCAAAGTGATAGGTCCAAGTCGTTTGCATCTTCTGAATCTGGCCAATACATGGAATAGCAGCACCAATACACGCCCACAGCATCCTTCAAATATTCAACTTCATGACATACATGATTTTGCAACATTGTTGTGGGTGACCAACTGAATTTCCAGCAACCGACTCGTTCGAAATTCGAAAATGCGTCCGTTGCCAGGCAAGGCCATTGTCAATGGGTGCGCACCGATCGGTCCATTGCGGTACAATGCGTACAGGGGTACAACGCGTACCCGCACACATTGAATGCAATGGGCCGGATGGGGGCACCGATCGGTCCATTGCTGTTCAACGCGTACAGGGGTACAACGCGTACCCGCACACATTGAATGCAATGGGCCAGCCGGGGGCACCAATCGGTCCATTGTGGTACAACGCGTACAGGGGTACAACGCGTACCCGCACACATTGAATGCAATAGGCCGGCCGGGGGCACCGATCGGTCCATTGCTGTTCAACGCGTACAGGGGTACAACGCGTAACCGCACACATTGAATGCAATGGGCCGGCCGGGGGCACCGATCGGTCCATTGCAGTACAACGCGTACAGGGGTACAACGCATACCCGCACACATTGAATGCAATGGGCCGGCCGGGGGCACCGATCGGTCCATTGCTGTTCAACGCGTACAGGGGTACAACGCGTACCCGCACACATTGAATGCAATGGGCCGGCCGGGGGCACCGATCGGTCCATTGCGGTACAACGCGTACAGGGGTACAACGCGTACCCGCACACATTGAATGCAATGGGCCGGCCGGGGGCACCGATCGGTCCAGTGCTGTTCAACGCGTACAGGGGTACAACGCGTACCCGCACACATTGAATGCAATGGGCCGGCCGGGGGCACCGATCGGTCCATTGCGGTACAACGCGTACAGGGGTACAACGCGTACCCGCACACATTGAATGCAATGGGCCGGCTGGGGGCACCGATCGGTCCATTGCAGTACAACGCGTACAGGGGTACAATGCATACCCGCACACATTGAACGCAATGGGCCGGCCGGGGGCACTGATCGGTCCATTGCTGTTCAACGCATCACTGTACATGTGACTGGCATATGTCAGCATGCCTGTCTCAGATGGACATATGCCAGCCACAGATAGCTCCCAGGGAGTGAGGGGCACACCTACATCACGACAGCCTGTCCAAACTTTATCATAAGGCATGTAAGGCTGCATTTCCTATTGTGTGTATGTTGGTGTACATGTTGTCCTGTGGGTGTCACCTGTGGGCAGCCACCCCCAGGCTGTGCACGTGTTCATGGGGACAGGATCCTGGGTGTTACGTGTACATGACCACTGTGATGTGCAACTGTTCATATCTGTGCATGTGCCATGGTCACATTTCACGGTGGTGTATGTGTATATCATGTCACATACCCCGTGAGTGCCATGTGGGACGGTATGTTTGAGCCAGGGTGTCCCAGTGGCACAATAGTGATGGTCCTCCACAGTCTGTGTGCATGTAGTGTTTACAATGTCTCTGATTTCATGTGCACAATGGGAGACAGTCTCCACATCCACGTTGTGTGTGCATGGACTTTGATGTTGTGCGTGTGTGTGTCACAGACGTCCATGTCTGTCCTGCCGTGGCAAGTGGGACCACTACCTGTGGGGGTCATGGTTGTTTTGCTGTGGTGTATACATGATACTCCATGTAATGCCAGTGTCCATGTGGCAATACAGGGTCCCTGGGAATGTACCTGTCGTTGAGCTGTGGTGCCTGGGGCACATCTGTCCTCACATGTCACTGTGGGGGGTGATTGTGACACGGCAGCAGGAGATGGGAACTGTGACACGGCCTCATGATATCCAATGGGCCAACCTGGGACTAATTGATGCCACTTGTTGGACCGTGTTGACAGATGTTGGCCATGTATGTACCATACATGTCCTTACGGAACTGCACACTTCATGTAGTTGTGCCTCATAATGATGTATGTTGTGATATTGAGTGTGTTCAATGCCGCATATGTGGGCTGACTGACAATCTTGCTTACTTCTCCTCTGCACTGCAGGGCTCCTGCTGTCCATCGACCATTCCCAGACCTGGCAACGATGGTGGAACGGGACAGCATCCGACGGTACCGCTTCACCAGGCAGCTGATTGAGGATTTGGCAGTGCAGTTGGCCCCACATTTGCAGCCTGGCCGGCCGTATCCTACAGCGCTGACCCCCAAGGTGAAGGTGATGGCAGCCCTATACTTCTTTGCCACCGGTACCTTCCAACATACTGTGGCGACTGCTGGTGGGATGTCACAGACCATGTTGAGCCGTGTGCTCCGCGATGTTTTGGCAGCAATGTTGCTATTCCTGAACCGGTACATCTATTTCCCTAGACTGCGACGACTCACTGACGTGAAGAGTGACTTTTATGCCCTGGGGAGGATGCCGCATGTCATTGGCTCCATTGATGGGACACATGTGGCTTTGGTACCACCACAGGCCCAGGAGCAGGCCTACAGGAACCGCAAGCACTACCACTCGGTCAATGCACTGGTGGTGTGTCTTGCAGACATGACCATCACACACGTGTGTGCCCGTTTCCCTGGTTCAGCACACGATGCCTTTGTGATGAGGAGTAGTCGCATCCCCAGGATGATGGCACAGATGCAGAACCAGCGTGCCTGGCTTGTCGGTGTGTACTGACTTTGTGCCATTGTGTGTGATCTGATCTGTAGTATTCCGCCCACTTTTCCAAGTCAGCTAATGTGCACTTGTCTGTCCGTAGGTGACTCGGGATACCCCAACATGCCGTGGTTGCTGACACCCCTCAGGAACCCTGTGACACCAGCCCAGATGCGCTACAATGAGGCACATGGTCGGACCAGGAGAGTTATTGAGCGGACATTTGGTCTCCTGAAGAGCCGCTTCCGCTGCCTGGACAAGACCGGAGGGTCCCTCCCATATGCCCCTGTGAAAGTGTGCAAGATTATCATCGTCTGCTGCATGCTCCACAACCTGGCAGTGCGGAAGGAGTTGCCTCTCATCCAGGATGACAATGACCAACATCCGCCACCTGTGGAGGATCCTGGCCTGGACCACGATGCCAGTGACGATGATGATGATGATGATGATGATGAGGGTGATGTCCGCACACAGCTCATCACCAACTTCTTTAGCTGAATGTGAGTATCCTGAGGTGTCATGTCAATGATGTGAGTTGGCATGATATGTGTAGGTGGTGCTCTGGTGCTGTTGGAGTGTGTCCATGGGCTACTTGACTGGATGTGTGTTGCGATGTGTGCTTACAGGTGGGCTGTACTCCCCAACAGTGTTGACATGCTAACTTGGTTCTGGGTGGGTATCTTGTAACATGTATTGTGCATGAGTTTTGCTGTTCTGTCCTGTACTCCATTGCTTTTGACTGTGTGTCATTTCTGTCCTTCACAGGGTACTTTCAGATTCGTTTGGTCAACTGTGTCCACCGACGACGTGATTGCACTTCCAGGCTGGTAGCTGTTGTGTCCCTACAGGTGATGTGCGCCACACCCATGGACTTCCTTCCGTCTACAGTTGTTGACTGTGTGCCCGCTGCCAGGTGGGATTACCTTGCATCTGTAGTGGTTACGACATGTTGCAACTGTGTAATAAACCTGTGCTTCACTTTGTGATGTGCGTTGTCTGTGGTCACACATTTGACTGCCATTTGCTTACTGCACCTGTGGGCTACTTGACTACAACTGGGAATGGGTGTGGTGTCTGTGCATTGCACCGTCTTCCCTGGCAACATCAGTGTAGGCAATGAGTCAGATGGCCTAGGTGTGTATGTGTTGTGTAGCCCTGGTGGTGTGTCTCCCTCATATGTGTCACGTTGCCTTTACTCACATGCCTGTGTTGTACTTGCTGTTGCAGTTCGCATACACAGTGTAATTTTGCAGTTCATCATCCCCATAACAGCACCCACGTTGGAATCACAACAGAGGCAAGTATGGTGTATTAGTGTGTTTATTGTGATACATTTGTGTGAATAGTGCATAGGATGGGTAGTGCTGTACATAAATCTTGCAATCAGAAGTTCCTAGGTGAATTGAAAGTCCTGGTAGACAGAATCCCCAGTATCGGGGCCACAGTTGTCTGAGACATTGGTCCAACTTGTACTCCCCATGCAATGTGTGGGAGTAGTGTTGCCGTCAACAGGGTGAACAGTGACGTGCCCTCACCACATCTTCAACAAAGCCAGTACAGCCATCGCGCCCCATCTCCGGAAAATAATCAACATCTCCTTCGAGACAGCAACCTTCCCGGAAAGCTGGAAGCACGCCGAGATCACCGCCTTACTCAAGAAACCCAAGGCAGACCCCAAGGACCTCAAGAACTTCCGACCCATCTCTCTGCTCCCGTTCCCCGCGAAGGTCACCGAGAAAATCGTCAGCAAACAACTGACCCGCTACCTCGAGGAGAACAACATCCTGGACCCTTCCCAGTCCGGCTTCCGCAGCAACCACAGCACCGAAACCGTCCTCATCGCCGCCACCGATGACATCAGGACCATGCTAGACAACGGAGAAACAGCAGCCCTCATCCTCCTGGACCTATCAGCCGCCTTCGACACGGTCTGCCACCACAAACTACGAACACGCCTTCACGACGCCGGGATCCAAGAGAAGGCCCTGGACTGGACCACATCCTTCCTTTCTGGCAGAACACAAAGCGTCCGCCTCGCCCCCTTCCGATACAAGGCCACCAAGATCATCTGCGGCGTACCCCAAGGCTCCTCCCTCAGCCCAACGCTGTTCAACATCTACATGGCACCCCTCGCCCACGTCGCCCGACAGCACAACCTCAACATCATCTCCTACGCCGACGACACCCAGCTGATCCTCTCCCTCACCAAAGACCCTCACACCGCCAAAGCCCACCTCCACGAAGGAATGAAGGCCGTCGCCGAATGGATGAGGACCAGCCGCCTGAAGCTGAACTCGGACAAGACGGAGGTCCTCATCCTTGGTTCCAACCCTTCAGCCTGGGACGACTCCTGGTGGCCAACATCACTGGGAACAGCCCCGCCACCCACCGACCACGTACGCAACCTAGGGGTCATCCTCGACCCCACCCTCTCCATGACTAAGCAGGTCAACGCCGTTTCCTCATCCTGCTTCAACATCCTCCGAATGCTCCGCAGGATCTTCAAGTGGATCCCCACCGAAACAAGAAAAACAGTCACCCAGGCCCTCGTCACCAGCAGGCTGGACTACGGAAACGCCCTCTACGCAGGAACGACGGCTAAGCTCCTGAGATGGCTGCAACGCATCCAGAACGCCTCTGCACGTCTTATCCTCGACATCCCCGACGCAGCCACATCACACCCCACCTGAGAGACCTGCACTGGCTCCCTGTCAACAAGAGGATAACCTTCAAGCTCCTCACCCACGCACACAAAGCACTCCACAACTCCGGACCAGCCTACCTCAACAGACGACTCAGCTTCTACACCCCAACCCGCCAGCTCCGCTCGACCAGCCTCGCCCTCGCCACAGTCCCCCGCATCTGGAAAACGACCGCCGGCGGCAGATCCTTCTCCCACCTCGCCGCCAAGACCTGGAACACCCTCCCCACCAACCTCCGACAGACCCAAGACCTACTGGCCTTCAGAAGACTCCTCAAGACCTGGCTCTTCGATCAGTAGCAGCACCACCCCCCTCTTCCCCCAGCGCCTTGAGACCCTCGCGGGTATGTAGTGCACTTTATAAGTGACATGATTGATTGATTGATTGAACAGTCTGTGCACAAAGGTGAACATCCAGAACAGGTTCAGGCTTCCTGGGAGTTGCGCTTGGCCATCGGCCTCTCACTTGCCCCTCTTCGGACGACCCCTCTTCTTGGGGGGCCCCTCAAGTACAGGCTGCTGCGGTGCAGGGACTCTCCGCCAGAGTCATCCTCCCTCCCTGTGGCAGTTGCAGTTTGGGCAGCACCAGATGTTGTTGGCACACAGGGAGGTGTGGACTTGTTGCTGTTCATCTGGCGGAGGCATTGTAAAATGTCCCTGTGCACCGCCGTCATCTCATGCAGTGCATCCCACTTGGACTCCACGCGGGACATGTGTGAGTCCACGCGGGACATGTGTGACTCCACGTGGGACATGTGAGAGTCCAAGCGGGCATGATGGGCAGCCTGCTGCTGTTTCATGTCTCTGAGGAGCCCCACTACCTGGCTGAGGTCTCCGGTGCTGGACTGGTACGCATCAGCTATGCGTACCAGTTGTGGGTCATCATGCACACCAGCAACCTCTGCAAGCAGCGACCTCTGTCTCCCACCCCTCCCACCACCCCTGCTGACATGTGCAGTGCGTGCAGTGGCACGCACAGATGACCCTGGTCCACCTTGGAGGTTGGTGGTGGTGGTGGTGTCCATGGCCCCAGGTTGGTCCAGGGTCCCTGTGCTGGTGTTGCTCCTTGTTCTGTCCATGTCGGCAGGGATGGTATTTGTGTTGACAGTCGTTGGAGGGGTGGGTGCAGGGGTGCAGCTGGTGGTCCTGCTGGTGCTGCAGCTGGTGGTCCTGCTGGTGCTGCATGTAGACTTGCACCGGATTTGCCAGGTTGGTCTTCTTCGTCCGAGGAGGGCAGAGGCTGTACGACACCAGTGAGCTCCGCATCCTCTTGAGCCTGGGACTGGGACTCCTCAGCGTCTGCTGCTGTGTCCCCATCATCACCTGTTTTTGGGAGACACACACAATGTATGTTATGTTTCTGCAGGCATCAATGGTTGACACACATGACAGTTGTGACTGTGCCTCTGGGTGCGGGCCTGTACATTGCATTGTCCTAAGTCGTCACAGTCAGGGGTTGATATTGGTGTGGCACATTGTCCTGCATTATTTGGGCATTTCTATGTATTTGTTGGGGTGTGAACATGGTCTGCATTGGTTGTGTTTGGTTGACAGCCGGCCCTCCTTCCCACCCACCCAGCCAGTCAGTTATCCCACCATGGACTGTGCTTGCATTGCAGGGAGTGGAAGTTGTCTCTCAGGATGTCAGTCAGTGGTGTCCTGCTGTTTGTTGGTGCACAGTTGCCAGCAGGGCCTTGTGCTCCCCACAGCAGTAGCCAGTGTCAGCCATCTTGTGAGTCCTTCTCCACTCCCTGTGATGTGAGCATGGTTCAGGGTGGTGTTGATGGGACAGTTGTGGGGGTGACCAATATCAGTGACTGCCACTCCCATCATGCTATTGCCTCCACCCCCCTTCCCAGCATGCCCATGCTTCCTTCCTTTTGACTCTGCTTCCCTGTGGGGTGGGCTAGCTGTGCTGACAGGATGGCTGGGAGTGTTGTCCTGGTAGTTGTTTGGCTAAAAGTCCCAAGAGTGTCCCTGTGCTTCACACAACATAACCCAGGGTGGTGGTTCTTTGTGGGATCTTGAGTTAGGATGGGAGGCATTGCATTCTACCAGGTGGGTTCTGTGGAGTTTGTGTTGAGGGGGGGGTGTGAGGGGAGGTGCTTGTGACTATGGTCAGTGCTGCAAGTCCTCCTTCCCACCCAGCCAGCCAGATATCCCACCATGGAACGTGCTTGCATTGCAGGGAGTGGAAGTTGTCTCTCAGGATGTCAGTCAGTGGTGTCCTGCTGTTTGTTGGTGCACAGTTGCCAGCAGGGCCTTGTGCTCCCCACAGCAGTAGTCAGTGTCAGCCATCTTGTGTGTCCTTATCCACTCCCTGTGATGTGAGCATGGTTCAGGGTGGTGTTGATGGGCCAGTTGTGAGGCTGAGCAATGTCTGTGACTACCACTCCCATCATGCTATTGCCTCCACCCCCTTCCCAGCATGCCCATGCTTCCTTCCTTTTGACTCTGCTTCCCTGTGGGGTGGGCTGGCTGTGCTGACAGGATGGCTGGGAGTGTTGTCCTGGCAGTTGTTTGGCTAAAAGTCCCAAGAGTGTCCCTGTGCTTCACACAACATAACCCAGGATGGTGGTTCTTTGTGGGATCTTGAGTTAGGATGGGAGGCATTGCATTCTACCAGGTGGGTTCTGTGGAGTTTGTGTTGAGGGGGGTGTGAGGGGAGGTGCTTGTGACTATGGTCAGTGCTGCAAGTCCTCCTTCCCACCCAGCCAGCCAGATATCCCACCATGGAACGTGCTTGCATTGCAGGGAGTGGAAGTTGTCTCTCAGGATGTCAGTCAGTGGTGTCCTGCTGTTTGTTGGTGCACAGTTGCCAGCAGGGCCTTGTGCTCCCCACAGCAGTAGCCAGTGTCAGCCATCTTGTGAGTCCTTCTCCACTATCTGTGATGTGAGCATGGTTCAGGGTGGTGTTGATGGGCCAGTTGTGAGGGTGACCAATATCTGTGACTGCCACTCCCTTCATGCTATTGCCTCCACCCCACTTGCCAGCATTCCCAAACTTACTTGCTTTTGTGGGGAGTTCAGTATGTGTGGGTGTGTGAGCAATGGCAAGATGGCTGACAGTGGTGTCCTGCTGTTGGTTGGTGTGCAGTTCCCAGCATGCCCTTGTGCTCCCCACGACACAGCAACAGTGTCAGACATCTTTGATGGGCCTTTCCACTCTCTGTGGGATGTGCATGCGTGAGTGTGAGCTTGCTGGGCCATGTGGTGGGGGATGTAGAGCTGTGACTACGACTCCCATCATGCTATTGCCTCCACCCCCTTCCCAGCATGCCCATGCTTCCTTCCTTTTGACTCTGCTTCCCTGTGGGGTGGGCTGCCTGTGCTGACAGGATGGCTGGGAGTGTTGTCCTGGCAGTTGTTTGGCTAAAAGTCCCAAGAGTGTCCCTGTGCTTCACACAACATAACCCAGGGTGGTGGTTCTTTGTGGGATCTTGAGTTAGGATGGGAGGCATTGCATTCTACCAGGTAGGTTCTGTGGAGTTTGTGTTGAGGGGGGTGTGAGGGGAGGTGCTTGTGACTATGGTCAGTGCTGCAAGTCCTCCTTCCCACCCAGCCAGCCAGATATCCCACCATGGAACGTGCTTGCATTGCAGGGAGTGGAAGTTGTCTCTCAGGATGTCAGTCAGTGGTGTCCTGCTGTTTGTTGGTGCACAGTTGCCAGCAGGGCCTTGAGCTCCCACAGCAGTTGCCAGTGTCAGCCATCTTGTGAGTCCTTCTCCACTCCCTGTGATGTGCGCATGGTTCATGGTGGTGTTGATGGGACAGTTGTGGGGGGGCAATATGTGTGACTGCGACTCCCATGATGCTATTGGCTACACTGACTTGGCCAGCATACACAGAATTCCTTCCTTTGAGTGGTCTTCACTGTGTGTTGGTGTTGTTGTGGTGGCTACATGTCTGGATGTGTTTGTTAGTTCTATTTGTGCCACTGCCTAGCTGTAGTTGTAGTTGTGTTTGTACATGTGATGGCACAGTTGGATGTAACTTTTTTGATGGCATGTGTTGTGTTTATCTGACTGACATACACATTTTGGGATGATTCTGTTCTGGTTGCTGTGTAATTGCTATGAGTGCATGGTTTGACTCTCCCCTTGACAGTGATGTGTGTGTGTTTTGTGGCAGAATATTGTGTACATTTGTTGTGTACTCACCAGGCTCTGGGATGTTCTCTAGTCCATATACGCTCACTGGCGGAAGGATGGCCCGCACCTTCTCCTCCCAGGGCCTGAGGTATATTGGCTTGGCAGGAGGGCCACTGCCGGTGTATTGGCTGATGATGTACTCTTTCTTGAGCAGGTTCCGTACCCTCCTGCGCACGTCTTACCACCTGTTCTGGATGTCGCTCTTTGTGCGCAGACATGGTGATTGTGCGTTCACCCTGTTGATGATCCTCTCCCACATCTTGGTTTTCTGGGAGATGGGGGTCTGTTGGACCAGTGTGCCAAACAGCTGTGGCTCTACCCTGAGGATCTCGTCTACCATGACTTCCAATTCACAATCTAGGAACTTGTGATTCTTCTTGGGGGGCATGGTGATGGGTGGTGATGGTGAGTGATGTGTGTGTTGGTGTGCTGATGGTGTGTGGCTTGTGTGAGGGATGAGCTGTGGGTGTGTGGTTGCTGTCTCTTGGGTGCTGGCAGTGGAATGGCATTTGCAAAGGATCATGGTTGTGATTTGTGTCCTTTATATGGGTGGAGTTGTGGGTGTGTCTTTGTTCTCTGTCCCCACCCCCCCCAGTATTTATTGGCTTTGTAATTGCTTGTTTGGCCTTTTTTTGTGTGATTTTTCCTTTGTACTGTCTGTGCATGTTGGAAACATTCTTGTGACCGAGTCGGACCCTGCATTTGTCTCGTACGGTGTTCTCCGTTTCGTTCACGCTGTGTTTGTGCAGTTTTCTATGCTGCGTACGCGTCGGTCGCGGTGTTTTGTGTTGCTTCGGCTCGGTTTTGTATGCGTGTCGGTCGTACGGCTTGTCCTCCGTCCGACTCGGTCGTGGTTTTCGCGCCTTGCATCGTACTTTGCGGTTTGGAGTTCGCGTGTACGTTTCGGTCGGATTTGTTCCAGGTGCGTGTCGGTCGGTTGGATTCGCGTGTTTTTCCGACCGGATTGCTGTTTTCCGTGCGGCTCGGTCGTTCGGCTTGGGTTCGGTACGTGTCGGTCGGATTTTGCACGCCTTACATCGTACTTGGCGTGTTGGGCGCCACAGGTACGTGTCGGTCGGTATAATTTCCGGCTCCGAGTCGGTCGGTGCTTTTTCCGGCCCGAATCGGAATCGACCCCTAAGCGTATATTACATATGGTCAGAAGTGAATTTAAAAGTCTTGGCAGTAGTGCTATAGTTGGATAAAAAGGTCTGGTTGCATGCCCCAATGAGCTGTGCAACTTAGGAGCGTTGCCACAGGATTGGCATGCTGCTGCAGTATATGAAGCACTCAGAGAGAGCGATACCTCTAAACAAGACAGTTAAAATCACTTTTATTGCTCTGTTATGTTATTGGGTTTTGTAGAGTGCAAACGGCTATCCAAATAGCGCTTTCCGGCGCTAAGAAAAGGAGATCTGACAGCATGTGTAACAAAGCCTTATATTATATCTTTAAAAAAGTATGGGCCTCATTTATGAGGTTTTGCCGTAGGGCAGCGCCACAGGCATTCCTGCTGCGCTGCTTTATGAAAAAAAAGGGCAGGAATGCACCCTATCTATCAGATACGGCGCATTCCTGTCCTTTTCCCCTGCTCTGGCGCACAATGGACTGCCGTGCTCCAAACCCAGGCAGGCACCTTTGCACCATGGTGCAATGGTGCCTGCGTTGTGGGGATGATTTTGTTTGTGCAGGAAGGAAAACCTTCATGCACAAAAACAATCACAAGAGGCTGGTTCCTCGGGGCACATAGAAAAAGGAAAAACAAGCAGAAATAACAATATTTCTCCTCATTGTGCCGCTGCCTCAGATTTATATTTCCTCATAAATCTTGGGCAGTGTCAAAAAGCCATGGATGTTGCTGGGAACACCCCCAGCAACATCCATTGCACGCCCCTTAAATGCTGCAAACCGCGTTGCAGAGAACGATATTTACAAGCCAGCAATAAGCCCAAAAAAGTGGCTTAGTGCTGCCTCGTAAATATGGAGCAAGCTCCTGCGAAACGGAACGTCTCAAAAAGTGACGTTCCAGTGGCGCAAGGGGGCTCATAAATGAGACCCAAAGTTTTTTGGTTGTTCCCTGAAACTTAACAAGTTGTTTTTAGACCAGATCTGTTGGGGAAGAGAAAGGCAAACGATCTGCCTCCTGCCCTTGCTCTCTTTACTCTGGGAACTGTAAGAAGGGAAAGATCCTTCAATCATAGGGGCCGATTCCGATCTCGGTCGGAGGCGCACCCAATACTATTCGGCCGGGAAAAAGCCATGCGAAAGCCTGTTTCCCGACCGATCCGTACAGCACACCGAACGAGCAAGTACGATGCGCACAACAGCAAAAATTCCGGCCGAGCCGTACTCACCCAAACCAGGTCCTGTTCTCCGACCGAGGCGAATCCGGAAACGCCGAATCGAGTCGCACGGAAGGAAAAATGCAGCCCCGTCCGGCCGGACAAGTACGATGCGCTTCCCGTACGCGCCGAACCCGCCGCTACGCACGGCACGTCAAAGCATCCGGGAGAGGCGCACATAAGCTCCGAATCGCGCCACAACACGATCCACGGCTACGAGACGAACACGGCACCGACGAGGACGACGCGAAGCGACGAGGACGAGCGAAGCGACGAGGACGACGCGAAGCAACGAGAAGGACGAACGACACGAACCAACCATGAATCCCTTCGTCCCGATCATACCAATATTCTACATCTACTACCGGAACAGGCACGGACGCGTACGGCGCAGAAGGTAAGCCAGACACCAACCACAAAACACATACAACACGTACACGACACATCACACACATACACGGGGATTCTGAATATACTTACAACAGCAACAGCAGCACCATAGGGGCGGGATGCCCATCACCAATGCCACATATGCACACAGGGGCCTGAATGCGCACCACCACCCCAACCCAGGGGGCTGGATGCCTACCACTACTACCACCCTTAGCCAGGGGGGCAGGATGCCCACCACTACTACCACCCTCACCCAGGGGGCAGGATGCCTACCACTACTACCACCCTTAGCCAGGGGGCAGGATGCCCACCACTACTACCACCCTTAGCCAGGGGGCTGGATGCCTACCACTACTACCACCCTTAGCCAGGGGGCAGGATGCCCACCACTACTACCACCCTTAGCCAGGGGGCAGGATGCCCACCACTACTACCACCCTTAGCCAGGGGGCTGGATGCCCACCACTACTACCACCCTTAGCCAGGGGGGCTGGATGCCTACCACTACTACCACCCTTAGCCAGGGGGCTGGATGCCTACCACTACTACCACCCTTAGCCAGGGGGCAGGATGCCCACCACTACTACCACCCTCACCCAGGGGGCAGGATGCCTACCACTACTACCACCCTTAGCCAGGGGGCAGGATGCCCACCACTACTACCACCCTTAGCCAGGGGGCTGGATGCCTACCACTACTACCACCCTTAGCCAGGGGGCAGGATGCCTACCACTACTACCACCCTTAGCCAGGGGGCTGGATGCCTACCACTACTACCACCCTTAGCCAGGGGGCTGGATGCCTACCACTACTACCACCCTTAGCCAGGGGGCAGGATGCCCACCACTACTACCACCCTCACCCAGGGGGGCAGGATGCCTACCACTACTACCACCCTTAGCCAGGGGGGCAGGATGCCGACCACTACTACCACCCTTAGCCAGGGGGGATGGATGCCTACCACTACTACCACCCTTAGCCAGGGGGCTGGATGCCTACCACTACTACCACCCTTAGCCAGGGGGCTGGATGCCTACCACTACTACCACCCTTAGCCAGGGGGCAGGATGCCCACCACTACTACCACCCTCACCCAGGGGGGCAGGATGCCTACCACTACTACCACCCTCACCCAGGGGGCAGGATGCCCACCACTACTACCACCCTCACCCAGGGGGGCAGGATGCCTACCACTACTACCACCCTTAGCCAGGGGGCAGGATGCCCACCACTACTACCACCCTTAGCCAGGGGGCTGGATGCCTACCACTACTACCACCCTTAGCCAGGGGGCAGGATGCCCACCACTACTACCACCCTCACCCAGGGGGCAGGATGCCTACCACTACTACCACCCTTAGCCAGGGGGCTGGATGCCTACCACTACTACCACCCTTAGCCAGGGGGCTGGATGCCTACCACTACTACCACCCCCACTCATAGGATGGACAATGCATGACACAACAAGCACACCACAACCTAGGGAATGCAAGATTAAGACATCCCCCACCACCATGACAAGCGTGTGTAGGCTGTGTCAAATGCCTACAACACCGAACATGACTTTGAACATACAATGTGACCCCCTAGCACATGTGCCACACATATATGTGTGTGGCACCCACAATGCAAGCAGCCCATGACCATTGTGGCAATGGGGCCTAAACCCCCATCATCACAGTGACCAAAAGGTAAGTGTGGGGTCCATAGCCGAGCACATTTTGACCATTGTGGCAATGGGGTCTAAACCCCATCATCACAGTGACCAAAAGGCAAGTGTGGGGTCCATAGCCGAAGCACATTTTGACCATTGTGGCAATGGGGTCTAAACCCCCATCATCACAGTGACCAAAAGGCAAGTGTGGGGTCCATAGCTGAAGCACATTTTGACCATTGTGGCAATGGGGTCTAAACCCCCATCATCACAGTGACCAAAAGGCAAGTGTGGGGTCCATAGCTGAAGCACATTTTGACCATTGTGGCAATGGGGTCTAAACCCCATCATCACAGTGACCAAAAGGCAAGTGTGGGGTCCATAGCTGAAGCACATTTTGACCATTGTGGCAATGGGGTCTAAACCCCCATCATCACAGTGACCAAAAGGCAAGTGTGGGGTCCATAGCTGAAGCACATTTTGACCATTGTGGCAATGGGGTCTAAACCCCCATCATCACAGTGACCAAAAGGCAAGTGTGGGGTCCATAGCTGAAGCACATTTTGACCATTGTGGCAATGGGGTCTACACCCTCATCATCACAGTGACCAAAAGGTAATTGTTGACAAAGAAAGAGCTGCAACTGCCAAACTGCATGGATCATTCCTGGTCACAGAACCAAAAACTCATCTGTGGCAAAGTAGTGTATGTGTCCCATTGCAACATAAATTGGGGGAGCCAAATACTGCAGTGCAAATGAAACATTCCTTTGGCCATGTGCAGACAAACAACACCCATGGGGGCTGAGACCGTCAACAGTCATCAATGACACAATGACAGAAGTGATCATCAGAATGCAGAACCACATATTTGCACCAATGGGCACACAAATGCAGATATCCTGTGGAGACAGCAGATGTGAGGTGAACAGATACCATACCATGGCAGCAATGGGACACACAAACCATGATCACTGTGCTGACCGATGACCTAGGAGTCCCAGGGACAGCAGGGGAAACACACCAAACAACATACAGCCAATGGCACACCCAAGATATGCCAATGCAGTGGTGCAGATGCACAAACACAAACAGGCAGACCAACACTGTCATCATACACAGCAGGTGAGGGGTGGGGGTGCCAGTGTCCCCAGGCAACCACACAACACATGAGGAGAGCTGAATACCAATCATACAGATGTGCATACACTGCCACACTAAGGTAACTCATGGATCCAAATCCCCTATGTGGGCAAGCAGGCATTGTCAGGTGAGAGGGAGCACAAAACACACATGTCACACAGGCACGTAGGAACAACAACTGACACAGCAAGACACAGACACACCACAGCACCACCCCCAGGGCCCCCACAATGTGGTGACCCTGGGCTGAATAAAAATACCACTGTGATGACAAAGCTAAATGTCGTTCACACTGTGAACCACAGTCAGGTGTCCTGAGCAACAAACTACCATCACACCTACACAAGCACAAATCAATCAGCATGGCCAGTAAGCCAAGGCCAACATGGAGGCAGGGGCCTAGCCGGGCAACAACTCTCATCTGCACACACTCAACACCACACCCCTCGACCTCTGACAATGTGCAGCAGTGAAGTACACATGCACTGGTGACATTGCACATGCACCCATGACTATTCCAGGGTGGTGGGTGGGAACCAAGGTGTAGAAACACATTACACATGGACACTCAACAAGACTCCTGAATGTCTGACACACTGCACACTACGCTGTACATGGACATGACGGCAATACCACACCGACCAATGGGATCCCAGCCACAGTCACACACCAATGAAGAAGCCAAGGTCACCCACAAAGAACACACATAGACAACAACCAACATTGCAGCCCGGACCCTGAGGAGTGCCAGCAGTCACACACACAACGTGTCACAATCACTGAAAGATAACACAAACTGGAAATCACATGACAGGGGCAAACAACAAGTGCCAAGGGGAAACCTGACTGTGACCCATCTGCGTCTGCACACAAACTCAGCCCTGACCGAAAACACACCTATGGGTGACACCCTGATGACCAGTAATGTGCCATGCACCCACATCACAGAGAACACAGGGAGAAGACTTTGGGGGAACATAGCTCAAGTCAGCAAGCATCACAAACAGGTACAACACTAGGGATCACAGCATGCGCAGATGAATGGAAGTGAACACACAGACATGCACATACAACACACACCTTGGGCGCAGGCAATGTCACACGTGTACACACTGCCATGAGGGGACTCCACTCCTGTGTGAGGAAAGCTGTGCCATATGTTGCCTCAGTAGGGCCCCATCATGTCAGCTGAGCACTTGGTCACACAATCAACAATTAGCACCAAATGAGGGCTCCCATCACATCAGCCTGGTCATGGATGTGCCAACGGAATCATCAGCACAGATCCAACACACTTGTATAGCAATGTTGCACTGACTACACGGATGAGTCCTTCCCCATTGATGCCCAAACCTGCATGTCCACTGGAGATGGCAACACGGTCAGGGAAGTAGACAAATGCAACGATGGCAGGCACAACAGATGTGCAGGGGTGGAAGCCACAGATATGAAATTGCCAATGTAAGTAGAAAACCCATTGCCAAATACTGAACACATGACACCCTCAGATGCTGCTATTGATGACATGGATACACCACATGATAGGACACATTCCCCCTGGACCACATGGGTTCCTGCACAGTAACACTTCATAATCATGAGACCAGATATCACCATCACTGCAGCAAGGGCATGGTTAGCAGCACCAACAACATGTACATCTGAAGCATGAGCACTAGAGAAAAGAAAGTTGCTTTATTCAGCATATGTGTTGTTTGATAACGACGTCCAGAAAAAATAGAGCAAAGGCCAATGGCCAGTCCATTGTCAAAGTTCAAACAGGGTGACACTGGCAGATGTCACCCTACGCATGCCTGCACAAAACCAGGGACAATCCACTAGGAGGGGCAACCGGGGGGCAGGCCAGGCACCGCAGGGACAGGATCAGGGCTCACCAGGGGGAGTCAGGGAAGGGGTGGTGGGTGCTGGAGAGCCACTGACAACTGCAGTGGAGGTGTCTGACATGGTGTGTGCCGGCACAACTGGGGGCATGACTCAGATGTCGTGGGTGCCGGCACAACTGCAGTGGACCCTGCAGATGGGGTGGACAGGTCCGCCACTGCAGTGCCCAAGTCAGACAGGGCGGTAGTGGACTCCACTGCAGTGCCTACCTCCAGGGGAGGAGAATGGGGAACAGGCAAGGTGGGTTGGACAGAGGGGGAGGACACCCTCACCACATCAGTGGCACAGACAAGCGCAGCGGGGGTGTGGTGCTGGGAGAGCAAGTGGCAGGGGGAGAAGGCCTGATCCTCTTGGGGATGGTATATCTGTGGGTGGGGGAACCTGGGGCAGGGTGTGGTGGGGGCAGCTGTGCAGTGGGGGCCTGAGGGATGGAGGACGGAGACCTTGTGCCTGAGCTGCAGGGCGGTGGTGGGGTCTTGCTCTTACCACTCCGGGGGACTTGCGGGTGGGGGCCTCAGTCCGTCTGCGCCTGGGGGAGGGTGTCCGGGGTCGAGGGGCACTCTGCTCCGTGTGGGTGGGCTTCCTCTTCCCCCGGGATGCTGGAGCAGCTTCATCGGTGGGGAAGAGGCCGAGGTCACAGAGGAAGAGCTGCTGTGACTTTGGTGTTGCATGTGAGGCAAGGGAGGGTGCTTTGGAGGGAGAGGGAACTGAGGACTGCGCAGTGCATGTGGATGCGTGTGTGTGTTCCAGGGCCCCATCCCCTGTGAGTCTGGCTTCAGTCCCCTGAATGTGCGTGCGTGTGCGTTTTGTCATTGGCGTGTGTGTCAGTGTGCTGGATGTGTGTGTGCTGGTGTGTGCCTGTGCCGGTGTGTGTGTGCTTGGGACAGGTAAGGTGCTGGGGAGTGTGGATGGAGCAGAGGCAGGAGGGGTGAGGGACCGTTTGAGGAGGGACACTGCTGCCGTCAGGGAGGAGTCCATGGACCTATTGCCCCTCTGTAGGTCAGACATGCCCGATGAGATGCCCTCCATGAACGACACCAGCTGAGTCAACAGCGCGGTGTGCGCATGGAGGACACTCAGCATGGCTGTCTGCCCTACATGGAGCTGGCGAAGGAGGTACACAGACTCCTCACTCAGGGCAGCAGGGGACACAGGGGCAGGGGGTGCGGTGCCTGGCCCAAAGGAAACACGCTCCCGGACATGGGAGCCTCCACGGACCTGGGGAATGGGAGCCGATGGGAGGGCGGTGGTGGTGCTGGTGGTGGCGGGGACAGCAACACTAGCTGTGGTGTG
>CAWUFW010027169.1:0-28490 GCA_963921515.1 Calotriton arnoldi | reverse complement strand
TATCTTTATACTAAAGATAGGGGTTGGACTACTCTGTGGCCCCACCTATGGGTGGGTCAGGGCAGAGGGGTGGCTACACCCCTTTCCCTTTGTCCAGTTCGCGCCAAAGCAGGGGCTGCAAGCCCCTGATCCGGTTTGAACTGGGGTATGCACAGGGACACCAAATGTGCCCCCAGTGCAGGACTTCAAAGCACCCGAAAGTGCTCCCGCCCAGCCCCAATACACATTATCCTGTCTGGGGAGGTGGTCACACCTCCCTGGGACAGGAAACCTATTGTCCAGGCCTCCCCTGCCGGAGTTTCGTCCAGCAGCAGGAGGCCAGACTCGTGTCTGTGGAAGCAGCATCCATTTTGTGATGCCAGGGCTCTGGAAAGAAGTTACCGGACTAGTCAGAGTTAACATGTCTTTCCCTCTAGAAGGGTGGAATGCTACCCCCGCCGCCAGGATTGGCGGGGGGTAGTATTCCAAGATGTTTGACACCAAACACGACATGTTTAGGTGCAGCCATTCCAAAGTTAGCATTTTACCGCGAGGATATAATGCGCTTAAGAGTATATGGTCAGGCTGCACTACAAACAGCATCAGAGATGGTCTCCGAACGCTGCAGAGGGGCCCTGCTCATGCAGGGGCACCCTCTCACATAGGAACCATGCACTCTGCCTTTAGGATTGATAAGGCCTGCCTTAGGAGTGACTTATAGGTTTATATGTGTGTATGTATTTAGTGATATAGGTAACCTATATCACAGTAAGGGGTGCATGCACCACCTTACCCAGGCTGCAGTAGCAGACCTGTTGTGTCAGTTTGGATGGCCTTCCAGGGGTGGCATAATACATGCTGCAGCCCCTGGCAGGCCTCTGAGGTACCTATGCCCTTGGTACATAGTATACCATATACTAGGGACTTATAAGGGCACTCCAGATCCCAATCAGTGATGTGCCTAAGGCACATGGAAACCATTTTAGAGAGGAAGCAGCTAGGCTGGGGTTCTGATTAGCAGGGCCCCAGCCATACTAATGTCGAAAAACAGTGAAGCATCAGCAAAAAGTGGGGGTACCCATGTGAAGCAGATCCTACTCTCCTACACAACCCCCCCAAATGTAGGGACATTAAACTAACCTTGCCCAGTTAAGTCTTCATGTTCTAAGTGGAAATACCTAGAGAGTCCATCTGCATTCGCATGGTTACTCCCAGGCCTATGTTCCACTGTAAAGTCCATCCCCTGTAGGGAAATGGACCACCTAAGCAGTTTGGGGTTTTCACCCTTCATTTGTTTTAGCCATAAGAGGGGCTTATGGTCTGTCTGAACCAGGAAGTGGGTACCAAACAAGTATGGCCTCAACTTCTTCAGAGCCCAGACCACAGCAAAGGCCTCCCTCTCTATGGCTGACCAACGTTTCTCTCTAGGGGTCAGCCTTCTGCTAATGAAAGCTACTGGCTGATCCTGACCTTCTTCATTCAATTGTGACAGTACAGCCCCTACCCCCAATTCAGATGCATCAGTTTGAACAATGAACTTCTTGGAGTAATCAGGACTCTGCAGAATTGGAGCAGTGCACATGGCCTGCTTGAGGTCATCAAATGCCTTTTGACAGCTAACTGTCCACTGAACCTTTTGGGCATTTTCTTAGAAGTTAAGTCATTCAGGGGTGTCACTATTGATCCATACCCCTTGACAAATCTCCTATAGTACCCAGTCAGGCCTAAGAAGGCTCTCACCTGAGTCTGGGTAGTTGGAGCAGTCCAGTCCATGATAGTCTGGATCTTGCTCTGCAAAGAGTTGAACCTGGCCTCCACCCACAAGGTGGCCCAGGTACACAACCTGACTCTGCCCTATCTGGCACTTAGTGGCCTTGATAGTCAGGCCTGCCTTTTGCAGGGCCTGTAAAACATTCCTGAGGTGGACCAGGTGATCCTCCCAGGTGGAGCTAAAGACAGCAATATCATCTAGATATGCTGCACTATAGGCTTCCAGTCCTGTGAGAACTGTATTCACCAACCTCTGGAAAGTGGCAGGTGCATTCTTCAGACCAAAGGGCATTACCACAAATTGATAATGCCCACTAGGGGTTGAGAATGCTGTCTTGGGCTTTGCAGTATCAGCTAGTCTGATCTGCCAGTAGCCAGCTGTTAGGTCAAATGTGCTGAGATATTTGGCAGAGGCCAAAGTATCTATGATCTCATCTGCCCTGGGTATTGGATGGGCATCAGTCCTAGTGACTGCATTGAGACCCCTGTAGTCCACACAAAACCTCATCTCTCTTTTTCCACCACTGGTGTGAGGTTTCGGTACAAGGACCACTGGACTAGCCCAAGGGCTATCTGAGGGTTCAATAACTCCCAATTCCAACATTTTCTGGACTTCAGTCCTGATACAGTCCCTGACATGGTCAGGTTGCCTATAAATCTTGTTTTTAATAGGTAGACTGTCCCCAGTGTCCACTTCATGAGTGCACCAGGTGGTCTGACTGGGTGTCAGTGAAAACATATGTCTAAACTGATTGAGGACTTGCCTGCAATCAGTTTGTTGCTGGGTAGTGAGGCTGCCTGCCAAGGCTACACCATCAACTGACCCATCGTCAGGGTTCTGTGAGAGCAGGTCAGGGAGTGGGTCACTCTCTTCCTCCTGCCCTTCATCAGTAGCCATGAGCAAGCCCATGTCTGCCCTGTCCACATATGGTTTTAACCTGTTGACATGGAGAACCCTGTGGGGACTCCTGGGTGTTCCTAGGTCTACTAAATAAGTGACCTCACCCTTCTGCTCAACAATAGTGTGGGGTCCACTCCATTTATCTTGGAGAGCTGCTGGGGCCACTGGCTCCAACACCCACACCTTCTGTCCTGGCTGGTAAACAGTCAGAACAGCCTTTTGGTCATGCCAGGCCTTTTGAAGTTCCTGGCTAGCCTCAAGGTTTTTTGGTTGCCTTTTTCATGTACTCTGCCATCCTGGAGCGGAGACCAAGTACATAGTCCACTATATCTTGCTTTGGGGGCTTGAGAGGTAACTCCCATCCTTCCTTCACCAAGCACAGTGGACCCCTCACAGGGTGGCCAAACAGAAGTTCAAAAGGGCTGTAACCAACCCCCTTCTGAGGCACCTCCCTATATGCGAATAAAAGGCAGGGCAAGAGTATGTCCCATCTACGCATAAGCTTTTCTGGGAGCCCTTTAATCATGCCCTTCAAGGTTTTGTTGAATCTCTCAACTAAACCATTGCATTGTGGGTGATAGGGTGTGGTGAACTTATAAGTCACTCCACACTCCTTCCACATTGCTTTTAAGTACCCAGACATGAAGTTAGCACCCCTGTCTGAGACTACCTCCTTAGGAAAGCCCACTCTTGAGAAAATTCCCAGGAGGGCCCTTGCCACCACAGGTGCTGTAGTGGTCCTGAGGGGAATAGCTTCTGGGTACCTGGTGGCATGATCCACTACCACCAGGATAAACCTGTGCCCAGAGGCTGTTTGGGGATCCATGGGACCAACAATGTCAATCCCTACCCTTTCAAAGGGCACCCCCACCACAGGTAGTGGTATCAGGGGGCCTTTGTAGTGCCACCTGCTTTGCCACTGGCTTGGCAGGTTACACAGGAGCGACAAAACTCCTTACTGTCTTCAGACATGTGGGGCCAGTGAAAGTGAGGGACAATTCTGTCCCAAGTCTTGTTCTGGCCCAGGTGACCTGCTAAGGGAATATCATGGGCTAGGGTCAATAGGAAGCCCCTGAACTTCAAAGGTATTACCAACCTCCTGGTAGCACCAGGCTTGGGGTCTCTACTCTCTGAGTACAGGAGTCCATCATCCCAATACACTGTATGGGGACCACTAGCTTTCCCAGCAGCCTCAGCAGCAGCTTGCTGTCTGAGGGGTTCAAGGGAGGGGCAGCTCTGCTGCTCCTGGCTCAGATCTGCCCTAGAAGGTCCCCCTGTCCCCAAGAACTCAACCTGGTCAGGTTCAAGTTCCTCTGGGACAGTTCCTTCTTCAGGGCTGAGATCATCCCCTCAAGGGACTGATCTTCCTCCTGAGCCAAGGGGGAAGGCACTGCCTTAACCCTACTACTCCTCCTCTTGGAAGGCACTTGGTCCATTCTTCCAGAATCCAAGGCCTGTTCAGCGCTAGACATTTTGGCTTGTGACCTGGTCACAGCAAACACATCTGCAGGGATCCCCAGCATTTCTGCATGGGTCCTGAGCTCCACTTCTGCCCAAGCAGAAGTCTCTAAGTCATTGCCAAGCAAGCATTCGACTGGTAGGTTTGCACTTACCACAACCTTCTTAAGGCCAGTTACCCCTCCCCAGGAGAAGTTAACAACTGCCAGAGTATGGTCTGTTCTGACATTGCTAGCATTGGTCACTTGGTACATCTCACCAAGCATAACTTGCCCAGGAAGCACAAGGTCTTGTGTCACCATTGTGACACTTGCCCCTGTGTCCCTAAATGTCAAAGCCTCACGTCCATTAATTAAAGGCTGTTGTCTGTACTTGCCCAGATTACTGGGACTCACAGTGGAGGTCACATCCATGCCTCCATCACAGACTAACACAGCCTGAGTCAGTTCTCTGACTAGGTCAGAGCCCAACTCAGTTCCCAGGGTGAACCCTACTAAACCCTTGGCTGGAGCACTCCCACCAACTGTACTAGGGGGAACAGGTGCCTTAGGGGCATTGGTGGGTGCTGGACTGGAGTCTTTGGACTTGGTGCAATCACTGGTCCAGTGGGTCTTTTGCTTACAGACCTTGCACCATGGTTTTCTTTGGCCTTTCCCTTTTGTAGACTGTGAATCCCCACCAGAAGAAGATTTTTGGGGGCCTGATGAAGACTTTTGATCTTTACCCTTCTCCCCACCCTTGTCAGAGTTCTTAGCATCTTGCTTCTTGGTTTCCCCACCTTGGTTCTGTACCTTCTGCTTCACCCTGGTTCTGACCCATTTGTCTGCCTTCTTTCCCAATTCTTGGGAGAGGTCAGATCAGAGTCTACCAGGTATTGATGCAACAGCTGATTTTGACAGTTATTAAGAATCTGCTCCCTCATTATCAGATTGTACAATCCTGAGAAGTCACACACCTTACTGCCCATCAACCAGCCTTCCAGAGCCTTGGCAGAACAATCCACATAGTCTACCCAGTCATGAGTCTGTGCTTTTTGGGTATCTCTGAACTTCAACCTGTACTGTTCAGTGGTTAGGCCAAACCCATCAATAAGAGCACTCTTCAAGACCTTGTAATTATCAGCATCCTCCTCTCTAACAGTGAGGAGCTTATCTCTACCTTTGTCAGCAAAGGAGAGCCACAAGATTGCTGCCCACTGCTCCTGAGGGACCTTCTGTACCTTACAGGCCCTCTCTAGAGCAGTTATCCACTTGTGGATGTCATCCCCATTCTGATAGGGAGGGACAATCTTGCTCAGGTTCCTATGGTCATAGGACCTTTCCCTATCTCTAGGGATCTGGCTGCCACCATGGGACTCTAGTCCCAACTTTCTTTTCTCTCTAAAGAGATCTAGGGACTCCCTGTCTAAGGCTACTTGCTTCCTTCTGAGTTCAAGCTGAGCTTCCTCATATTGAATCAGCCTCTTTCTTCTCTCATGAGAGGATTCCCTCCTATGAGATGAGACAGAGCTCCCTATTGAGGTACCAGAGTGGTTAGACTCCTGAGAAGAAGATCTAGACCTTCTGGGCACACTCACAATCCTTCCTGGGGGGGCAAAGGGGGCATCATTCTGATCCTCCTCTTCCTCCTCCTCAGGAGGGGTTGGATTATCCAGGTCAGGGTCATTGTCACCCTCCTGGCCAGTTTCAGAGGGGGCTGGGGGTACTGGTACCCCCATTCCCAACCTCTTCTTCTGCCCCACCCTCAGCTCCTACCCCTTCAGTCCCCAAGGGCTTACTAAGGTCATAAGCCACCAACAACTCCTTGAGGTGTTGGGTGGTGAGGCTTTGGCCTGTCCTTATTTTTCTCAAGTTGCATAAAGCTCTCAATTCCAAGAATGGGAGTGTATCATACTTGGAGGGTGGAAGCTCAATGGCTTCCTGCAAGGATTCTTTAGATCCTGCCCTTAAAGACATTACTAGTGTGGTGTGGTGTATGCACTACCTACTCTAGTGTGGCCTACTAAACTCTCTTGAGTTGTAGAAAGGGTTGTGCTATCCCTTAACACACAACTCTAAGTTCAGTAGAACTTACTGTATTCTAAGCTTAAATTATATGTACCTTAGGTACCTTTAGTGGTTTTCAGTTGATCAATTCAATTGAGATTATCTGGTAAAACAATAGCAAGCTGGAATCCCACACGCTGCACACCAATGTGAGAAGTTGGCCTGGTATATGCTGTCCACTAATTATAGTGGGCACCTTGCACCAGCCCAAACAACCCCTTATTGGAGATAGGTTAAAGACAACCTTATTGAAAGCTATCCTAGTGGTAGCTATGGAGAGCAGCCTTCAGGCTAAGTCTTGAAGGAATGTAACCTGAATTGTTGCTGAATCTGGGGGAAGTGAAGCTTAGCGCACAAGACTGTTTTAATATTGTAATACTGTGTGTTTTTAACAGGATTTGATTTTAAAATTGGTTCGCGCTCTCGCTGCTTGGAACTGCACAAGTTGCTTTTATACTAGTCACTGTGTGTCTGTAATCAGGGTACAGGGTAGAAGCCATAGCGTACACGCTGATCACGGAGCACTGGGTTAGCGTTCTAGACGCATAACCTTCCCGCCCCACCTTCTTTAAATTGCCGGATGTTGCGATCGCGCAGCGGTAATCATTATAACCTGAATTGTTGCTGAATCTGGGGGGAAGTGAAGCTTAGCGCACAAGACTGTTTTAATATTGTAATACTGTGTGTTTTTAACAGGATTTGATTTTAAAATTGGTTCGCGCTCTCGCTGTTTGGAACTGCACAAGTTGTTTTTATACTAGTCACTGTGTGTCTGTAATCAGGGTACAGGGTAGAAGCCATAGCGTACACGCTGATCACGGAGCACGGGGTTAGCGTTCTAGACGCATAACCTTCCCGCCCCACCTTCTTTAAATTGCCGGATGTTGCGATCGCGCAGCGGTAATCATTATAACCTGAATTGTTGCTGAATCTGGGGGAAGTGAAGCTTAGCGCACAAGACTGTTTTAATATTGTAATACTGTGTGTTTTTAACAGGATTTGATTTTAAAATTGGTTTGCGCTCTCGCTGCTTGGAACTGCACAAGTTGCTTTTATACTAGTCACTGTGTGTCTGTAATCAGGGTACAGGGTAGAAGCCATAGCGTACACGCTGATCACGGAGCACGGGGTTAGCGTTCTAGACGCATAACCTTCCCGCCCCACCTTCTTTAAATTGCCGGATGTTGCGATCGCGCAGCGGGCGCGCCACCGGCGCGCGCCGAGGCGCGCCAAAGGCAAGCCCGTCTGCGCCCGTCAGCGCCCGGAATGCGCCCAGCGCAGGGACCCCTGCCCGATGCAGGAGTTTCAGCTACTCCCGGGAGGAACTCCTTGCCCTTAGACATGGTGAGTGCCGTCAACCTGTGTCAATCCCAGACACAATAAACTTAAATTCGAGGAGTTGTAGCACATGTGGTCTGGTAATTCTGTACTTACCAATTAAATCCATTTTCTTAAGTAGTGAAGGGACAAACATTTCTCCGTGCTACAATAGGAATAATAATGTAGTCCCTCGAAAGACCAGTGTTCCCCAGCCACCTGCTCATACGCAGGGAGCCGACCAGAATGAGCCGGAAAATATTCACTGTATCCTACTCAATACTCGATCTATGGTCAAACATAAACACGAGCTAGAGTTTCTAATCCAAGCAGAAAATCCCGACCTGTTGTTTCTCACTGAAACTTGGGCAAATAACTTCTCGGACCCTGACTGGGGAGCTGCAGTGCCTGCGGGCTATTTTGTAGTCCATGTAGATAGAGTGGGATCCAAAGGGGGAGGTCTAGCGCTGATCTACCGTTCCCACTATACTGTGACAATGAGGCACGAACCCACACTAGAAGCTGAGGCAATGTCTTTCAGCATCAAAAGAAACAATCACGAACTTTTCCCAGGAGTTCTTATTTATAGACCCCCGGGCACCAGAGCCGCTTTTTTAACGTCTTTGCAGACCTTCTTAGAATCCTGCCTAGACACTGCCACCTACACCGTTCTTGGGGATTTCAATTTCCATCTGGAACTAAATAACGACACCGATACATCATGTCTGACGGACATTTTGGCCGGATATGGCATGAGCCAGCTAGTTTTAGAGCCCACGCACCAAGCGGGACATACGCTGGATGGACTTTTTACTAACAACTCCGACACAGTAGTGACGAGAGTACAACAAGTACTATGGTCAGATCATGCGACCGTCCACTTTAGTGTCCGGACAGCAGCAACCTGCAGAGGACGTAGAATTTCCACGCTGGTGAAATCCCGCCCCTGGAAATTAATTCAAAAACAGGATTTGATCTCTGCGTTATCTAGAAACTTACCGGATGTTTTGGACTCCAACCAGGCAGCCGAAAATTATGAAAAATGGCTAAATCAGGCAGCAAACAAGCTGGCGCCGGAAGAGTCTAAACCGCAAAGGAGAAAACAAGTCTCATCTCCTTGGTATTCTACTGAGCTCAAACAGCTAAAAATCAAGTGCAGACGCCATGAACGAATCTGGAGATCAGACTATAGCGCTGAACACAGGAGTAATTATAACTCCGTTTTGGAGGAATACAAATCTGTTATAAAACAATCCAAATCAAAATACTTTGCTATTAAAATCCAGGAGGCGTCGAATTCTTCTAAAGAACTGTTTAAAACCGTCAGTACCCTATCTAAATGCCCACGGGATACAGTTTTTTCGCCCAATCAATCAATAGTTGACAAAATGGCTGACTTTTTTCAGCACAAAGTGCAGTCAGTTTATAATGAGCTCCTTATCACCATACCATTCCCAGGAGGGACTGACATAGAATGACAAGAAGGCTCTGCCCCAGACGAAACTCTAACTCAGTTCCGGACTTTAGATCTGAATGAAGTCACAGATCTACTGTTAAAAACTAAGTCCGGGTCTCCATTGGACCCCTGTCCCCCTTTTATCTTACATCTTGCTCCTGAGGCTATTAGTGCTGGTTTGACCACCACACTGAATACTATCATCACTTCAGGTGTCTTTCCTCAGTGTTGGAAAAAGGTATGCATTAGGCCTATACTAAAAAAACCTGCACTAGACCCTTTGGAGGTTAAGAACTATCGACCTATTTCTTGCCTCCCGTTTCCTTCCAAGCTACTTGAGAAAGCCTTAAACAAAGAGCTGACGGATCACCTAGATAAGAACAACGTACTGGATTCAACGCAGCATGGCTTTCGAGCTCAGCACTCTACAGAATCTGCCTTGATTATGGCGATGGAAGAGATAAGAAAAGTGATGGATGGAGGGGGCAGGGCCATCCTGATACTACTAGATCTAACCGCAGCGTTCGACACCGTAAACCATCAAGTGCTGGTACAACGACTGAAAACGGCCGGTATTGAGGAAAAGGCCCTGGCCCTTCTGGCCTCATACTTGGCCAACAGGGTACAGGCAATTCATTGGAATGGTCTTCAGTCAGGAAAGTTTACTCTCCCTTGTGGAGTTCCCCAGGGGTCCGCCCTGTCCCCCACTATGTTCAATGTGTACGTAGCCCCATTGGCCAGACTGATAAAAAGGCATGGTCTCTCTCTAGTGTCATATGCTGACGACACTCAGTTAGTTGTGTCAGTCACACAAGATGTGGATCTGATGGCGGAAAGGTTCCGGAATTGCTTATTGGCACTGATGGGCTGGATGAACTCGAACTTTCTGAAACTAAACACGGGTAAAACCGAGGTTATAGAGTTCGGCCAGAAACCTTCGGTCTGGAGCGAACTCTGGTGGCCGTCTGAAGCCGGAACTTACCCTGTCCCGGCACCGAAGGCCAGAAATTTGGGGTTCATGGTCGACAAAGATCTAACGCTTACTTCTCAGATTAACCAAGTGTTTTCGGCCTGTTTCTTCACACTAAAAATACTACGGAAGATTCTTCCATTTATACCACTCTCATTAAGGAAAACAGTGGTCGGTGCATTGGTGTCTTCTAGAATTGACTACTGCAATGCGCTATACTTATGTGCAGGAGTCAGGCAGCTTTCCAAACTACAGTCCATACAAAACGCGGCTGCAAGAGTATTGTTAAACTTACCTAAACACCACCCCATTTCCGCGAGCCTAAGACTCCTCCATTGGCTACCAGTCCGCCGAAGAATAGACTTCAAAGCGCTTTGCTTAGTTCATAAAGCCATATATGGAGGAGGGGCGGTAGACATTCAACGCTTGTTCCCGCGATATCTGCCTACTCGATGTCTTAGGTCTGCAAACACCGGACTGGTTCTTATCCCCAGGATAAGAAGAGCCAGATGGGGCGGTAGGGGGTTCTCTCACCAAGCGGCCAAATTGTGGAACTCCCTCCCAACACATCTGAGACTGCAGAATAGTAGGCCCCTTTTCAGAAAGCTGATAAAAACTTGGCTATTTTCCAGGACCTAGGTCAGTCACTCTTGTTGGAATGTTATTATCTCAGCGCCAAGACGCCTCGGCAGTAGTGCGCTCTATAAATACCTCAGTCAGTCAGTCAGTCAGTCAGTAAAGCAGCTTGTTTTACCAGTCTATAATCTCTTGAGTGACCAAATGAAAGAGCACCACACCAGGTATATATTCAAAATATATGTATTTATTGCTAAACACACCCCTCTAGTCTCTTTATGAGGCTAGAGTTCGAAGTACATAAGTTAGAAGTTATTAAATCACAGTAATAGCACAAATACACGTTTGGGCCCTAGGGGCGTACCAAACCATATACCAATAAAGTGGTATGCGAACCACGACTGAACTAGACACTAGGCCTAGAGCCTCTAGAAGTGCTTGGACCACAAGGAACCACCCAAGGTAGTGACACAGGGGACCCACGGGAGACGCGTGCAGTGTAAATACACAACCACGATACGCCGTTGACTTCTATGGAGAAAGTCGGGATCGGGAAATTAGAGAAAAGGGACACTTAAAAGAGGACTAGGACAAAACCCTTTGAGATCTAGGACTTTGAAGAGTCTCTACCCACGGGAGCACCGGAGTACTCGTGTTACCTCACCCAGGAAAGCCGGGTGCTTAGGTGCCTTTCGGGGTCGGGTTTCGTCGTCGAGTCGAATGGCGATCTGCTGCAAAGTGCTGCTGGCGGCCAAGAGAAAAGTGTCCGGGTGGATCCAAGAGTGGATCGGAGTTCTGAAGAACCTGAAAGCAGAGGGGACAGAGTCTGGGTCACTAGCCAGTGACCAGGAAGGCGATGGACAGATGCCCACCGATGTCGAGTGCTTCAGGTGCGTTGACGGTCGTCTTGACTCTTCAGCCACGAGGTTCAGGAGGCGTTGTCGGTGACCAGGAGCAGGATTCGGGTTGGTACACAAAGTCTGTTGAGTGCTGAGGTGTCAGCGACCAGATTGGATCCAACAAGCCTTGGCAACGGCAAGTCTCGGTGAAGATGTAGATCGTCGATGGTGCAGACCAGCAAGGTCTGTGGAACTCACCCAGCAAGGGTAAGTGAGGACAGGCCTGGAGCAACCAAGATGCCAAGGTAGAAAAGGATTGGCCTTCGTTAAGGGCTACTAGCCAACGGGCTAGCGACTGCAAAGGAGCCTTGTGACGCCGCACGTGGAACTGGCTTACAGGACACTCGTGGAGTGGGGGCCAGTGATCTTCGGTGCAGTTGGTGCTGGAGGCTAGGGCTACTACGAGCCCAAAGCACGACTTCTGGGGAGACCCAGAAGAGGATGCACTTGCAAATGTGCTTGGTGTCCAGGGGTCACGGTCTCAAGTCACCCACGATAGCCACTGGCCTCAGCTTTGCTGGAGACTCAGGGTAGCCTCAGGGAAGTCAGAGAATCCACCTCTGGTGATGCAATGACTTCGGCGTCCGACGGGAGCTTCAGAAATGCGAACCGGACAGATGCTTCTTTGGTGCCTGCCAAGCAGGGGAGTCACTCCTTGACCCCAAGGGAGATTCTTCTGTCCTCTAATCGTGAGTAGAGCGTCGAAGGTCCAGGATTCAGTTTCAGAGTTTCGTCCAGGTATAATCTAAAGTCCTAAGGACTGGGTTCCTATCTTTATACTAAAGATAGGGGTTGGACTACTCTGTGGCCCCACCTATGGGTGGGTCAGGGCAGAGGGGTGGCTACACCCTTTCCCTTTGTCCAGTTCGCGCCAAAGCAGGGGCTGCAAGCCCCTGATCCGGTTTGAACTGGGGTATGCACAGGGACACCAAATGTGCCCCCAGTGCAGGACTTCAAAGCACCCGAAAGTGCTCCCGCCCAGCCCCAATACACATTATCCTGTCTGGGGAGGTGGTCACACCTCCCTGGGACAGGAAACCTATTGTCCAGGCCTCCCCTGCCGGAGTTTCGTCCAGCAGCAGGAGGCCAGACTCGTGTCTGTGGCAGCAGCATCCATTTTGTGATGCCAGGGCTCTGGAAAGAAGTTACCGGACTAGTCAGAGTTAACATGTCTTTCCCTCTAGAAGGGTGGAATGCTACCCCCGCCACCAGGATTGGCGGGGGTAGTATTCCAAGATGTTTGACACCAAACACGACATGTTTAGGTGCAGCCATTCCAAAGTTAGCATTTTACCGCGAGGATATAATGCGCTTAAGAGTATATGGTCAGGCTGCACTACAAACAGCATCAGAGATGGTCTCCGAACGCTGCAGAGGGGCCCTGCTCATGCAGGGGCACCCTCTCACATAGGAACCATGCACTCTGCCTTTAGGATTGATAAGGCCTGCCTTAGGAGTGACTTATAGGTTTATATGTGTGTGTATGTATTTAGTGATATAGGTAACCTATATCACAGTAAGGGGTGCATGCACCACCTTACCCAGGCTGCAGGATCAGACCTGTTGTGTCAGTTTTGTTGGCCTTCCAAGGGTGGCATAATACATGCTGCAGCCCCTGGCAGGCCTCTGAGGTACCTATGCCCTTGGTACATAGTATACCATATACTAGGGACTTATAAGGGCACTCCAGATCCCAATCAGTGATGTGCCTAAGTCACATGGAAACCATTTTAGAGAGGAAGCAGCTAGGCTGGGGTTCTGATTAGCAGGGCCCCAGCCAGACTAATGTCGAAAAACAGTGAAGCATCAGCAAAAAGTGGGGGTACCCATGTGAAGGAGATCCTACTCTCCTACACTCTTCAAGACTGTGTAATTGTCAGCATCCTCTTCTCTTACAGGAGCTTGTCTCTACCTTTGTCTGCAAAGGAGAGCCACAAGATTGCTGCCCACTGCTTCTGGGGGACCTTCTGAACTTTACAGGCCCTCTCCAGTGCAGTTATCCATTTGTGGATGTCATCCCCACTCTGGTAGGGAGGGACAATCTTGTTTAGGTTTCTATGGTCATATGACCTTTCCCTATCTTTAGGGATATTGCTGCCACCATGGGACTCTAGTCCCAACTTTTTTCTCTCTTTGTAGCGATCTAGAAACTCCCTGTCTATAGCCAGTTGCTGTTTTCTGAGTTCAAGCTGAGCTTCCTCATATTGAATCAGCCTCTTTCTCCTCTCATGAGAGGATTCCCTCCTATGAGAGGAGACAGAGGTCCCTATTGAGGTGCCAGAGTGGTTAGACTCCTGAGAAGGAGACCTAGACCTTCTGGGCACACTCACAATCCTTCCTGGGGGGACAAAGTGGAGGTCATCTTGAGCCTCCTCCTCATCCACAGGAGGAATTGGGTTACCCAGGTCAGGGTCATTGTCACCCTCCTGGTCAGTTCCAGAGGGGGGCTGGGGGTATTGCTACCCCTGGCCCCATCCTCATCTTCTGCCCCACCCTCTGCTCCTACCCCTTCAGTCCCTAAGGGCCTGCTGAGATCATAAGCCTCCAACATCTCTCTAAGATGTTGGGTGGTGGGACTTTGGCCTGTCTTCAGTTTCCTCAAGTTACATAATGCTCTCAATTCCAAGAATGGGAGTGTATCATACTTGGAGGGAAGAAGCCCAGGGGCTTCTGGCAAGGACTCACTGGGTCCTGGCTTTGAAGACATCACTAGTGAGGTGTGGTGTATGCACTACCTACTCTAGTGTGGCCTACTAAACTCTCTTGAGTTGTAGAAATCGTGTGCTATCCCTTAACACACAACTCTAAGTTCAGTAGAACTTACTGTATTCTAAGCTTAATTTATATGTACCTTAGGTACCTTTAGTGGTTTTCAGTTGATCAATTCAATTGAGATTATCTGGTAAAACAATAGCAAGCTGGAATCCCACACGCTGCACACCAATGTGAGAAGTTGGCCTGGCATATGCTGTCCACTAATTATAGTGGGCACCTTGCACCAGTCCAAACAACCCCTTATTGGAGATAGGTTAAAGACAACCTTTATTGAAAGCTATCCTAGTGGTAGCTATGGAGAGCAGCCTTCAGGCTAAGTCTTGAAGGAATGTAAAGCAGCTTGTTTTACCAGTCTATAATCTCTTGAGTGATCAAATGAAAGAGCACCACACCAGGTATATATTCAAAATATATGTATTTATTGCTAAACACACCCCTCTAGTCTCTTTATGAGGCTAGAGTTCGAAGTACATAAGATATAAGTTATTTAAACACTGTAATAGCACAAATACACGTTTGGGCCCTAGGGGCGTACCAAACCATATACCAATAAAGTGGTATAAGAACCACGACTGAGCTAGACACTAGGCCTAGAGCCTCTAGAAGTGCTTGGACCACAAGGAACCACCCAAGGTAGTGACACAGGGGACCCATGGGGGACGCGTGCAGTGTAAATACACAACCGCGAGACGCCGTTAACTTCTATGGAGAAAGTCGCGATCAGGAAATTAAAGAAAAGGGACACTTAAAGGAGGACTTGGAGCAAACCCTTTGAGAACTAGGTCGTTCTAGAGTCTCTACCCACGGGAGCACCGGAGTACTCTTGTTACCTCACCCAGGGAAGCCGGGTGCATAGGTGCCTTTCGGGGTCGGGTTTCGTCGTCGATTTGAATGGCGATCTGCTGCAAAGTGCTGCTGGCGACCAAGTGAAAAGTGTCCGGGTGGATCCAAAGGTGGATCGGAGATCTGAAGAACCTGAAAGCAGAGGGGACAGAGTCTGGGTCACTAGCCAGTGACCAGGAAGGCGATGAGCAGATGCCCACCGATGTCGAGTGCTTCAGGTAGGTTGACGGTCGTCTTGACTCTTCAGCTACGAGGTCCGGGAGGCATTGTCGGCAACCAGGAGCAGGATTCGGGCTGGTACATGATGTCTGTCGAGTGCTGAGGTGTCGCCGACCGGATTGGACCCAACAAGCCTTGGCAACGGCAAGTCTCGTTGTAGGTGAAGAATGACGATGATGCAGACCAGCAAGGTCTGAGGAACTCACCCAGCAAGGGTAAGTGAGGGCAAGCCTGGAGCAACCAGGGAGCCCAAGAAGAAAAGGATTGGCCTTCGTGAAGGGCTACTAGCCAACGGGCTAGCGACCGCAAAGGAGCCTCGAGACGGTGCACGTGGAGCTGGCTCACAGGACACTCGTGGAGTGGAGGCCAGTGATCTTTGGTGCAGTTGGTGCTGGATGCTAGGGCTACTCGGAGCCCAAAGCACGACTTCGTGGGTGGGAGACCCAGAAGAGGATGCACTAGCAAATGCGTGCGGTGTCCAGGGGTCATGGTTCCACATTACCCACGACAGCTACGGGCCTCAGCTTTGCTAGGGCCGCAGGGCAGCCTTGGGGAAGTCTGGAAATCCACCTCTGGTGATGCAAAGACTTTGGTGTCCGATGGGAGCTTAGGCGATGCAGACCGGACAATTGCTTCTTTGGTGCCTGCCAAGCAGGGGAGTCACTCCTTGACCCCAAAGGGAGATTCTTCTGTCCTCTAGTCTTGAGTAGAGCGTCGAAGGTCCAGGATTCTGTGTCAGAGTTTCGTCCAGGGATAATCTAAAGTCCTAAGGACTGGGTTCCTATACTTATACTAAGTTTAGGGGTTGGACTACTCTGTGGCCCCACCTATGGGTGGGTCAGGGCAGAGGGGTGGCTACACCCCTTTCCCTTTGTCCAGTTCGCACCAAAGCAGGGGCTGCAAGCCCCTGATCCGGTTTGAACTGGGGTATGCACTAGGGACACCAAATGTGCCCCCAGTACAGGACTTCAAAGCACCCGAAAGTGCTCCCGCCCAGCCCCAATACACACTATCCTGTCTGGGGAGGTGGTCACACCTCCCTGGGACAGGAAACCTATTGTCCAGGCCTCCCCTGCCGGAGTTTCGTCCAGCAGCAGGAGGCCAGACTTGTGTCTGTGGCAGCAGCATCCATTTTGTGATGCCAGGGCTTTAGAAAGAAGTTACCGGCCAGGCCAGGGTTAACATGTCTCTCCCTCTAGAAGGGTGGAATGCTACCCCCGCCGCCAGAAATGGCGGGGGGTAGTATTCCAAGATGTTTGACACCAAACACGACATGTTTCGGTGCAGCCATTCCAAAGTTAGCATTTAACGCGAGGTTATAATGCGCTTAAGAGTATATGGTCAGGCTGCACTACAAACAGCATCAGAGAAGGGTCTCCGAACGCTGCAGAGGGGCCCTGCTCATGCAGGGGCACCCTCTCACATAGGAACCACGCACTCTGCCTTCAGGATTGATAAGGCCTGCCATAGGAGTGACTTATAGGTTTATATGTGTGTATGTATATAGTGATATAGGTAACCTATATCACAGTAAGGAGTGCATGCACCACCTTACCCAGGCTGCAGTAGCAGACCTGTGGTGTCAGTTTGGATGGCCTTCCAGGGGTGGCACAATACATGCTGCAGCCCCTGGAAGGCCTCAGAGGTACCTATGCCCTGTGTACATAGTATACCATATACTAGGGACTTATAAGGGCACTCCAGATTCCAATCAGAGATGTGCCTAAGGCACATGGAAACCTTTTTACAGAGAAAGCAGATAGACTGGGGTCCTGAATAGCAGGATCCCAGTCCAACTAAGTCATAAACCAGCAAAACACCATAAAAAAAGTGGGGGCAACCATATAGTCAGATTCCACCTTCCTACAGCCGGGGTCAAAAAATGTTACTGCATCCGATGCTTCCATTCCTGGTCAAATGTCAAAAACACCACACAATACCTGATTCCTGTTCGAAAGTGGGGACACTGCGAGCCATATTTGTTCTTCTCCCCAGGAGGGGAGTCTGCAAGAAGAGGCCCGCGGGAGTCCGGAGGACTACAGACCCCAGCATTCTTTGCGCGCCAACGCGCATAAAAGCACACGCTGGCCAGCGAAGCAAGACGCGCCCGGGCCAAGGGCGGGCCCTTCCACACCCGTCATCGCCCAGAAGAGGCCGAGCTGGGCCACCCCCCCAAAAGTTGGATCCTCGTAACCCGCAGCGATCTGCATCCAAGATGCCTAAATGGAAAACCAAAGCTGCCGAAGGAGGGGGTGCAATCACTAATACCCTAGATGCTTTACTCCTGAGAGCGTCATATGTCCTCTCAAAAGAGATTGAAATTACGGAACGGCGCCTCTCGCTTGAGGAGGTAAGATCTTGCCCGGACTTTACTGGTCAGGGCTCTCTGCTTGCCGTAACCCCCGTAGTGCCTGTTGATGCAGCCTTAGCCTTAGATACCGGTATAGAAATTCTACCATCGCCCCAAGAAAGCCCACCGATGGAACCCCCTGGTAAAAAATGAAGAGGGAGGGTGAAGAAAATCATAGCATCAAAGTCTGTACCAAAGCCTGTAAGACCCTCGAAACCCAGCGACCAAAACATTGACACTCTCCCCTTGCCCTGTGGGGGGGGGGTGCACCGTTATCATTAGATGACCTATGTGGGAAGTTGGAACATTCTTTCTCTCGTCTCTTACAACCGCTTATAATAAGACTGAAAAAAATTGAGGATTCGATGTCTGTGTTGTGTAATAGTTTTCACTCCTGTGCGGTGGGAGGGGGAGGGGGTAAGGTGGGAAATCTTCGTTACCTATTCCAACTCCAACTCATTCGGCCTTTCCAATGCCTTGGATCCACACTCTATGGCTTTTGTTGCAATATCAGGAGTCCCGAATCCATCTAGTGATAGTAACTATGGGGCATATTATCAACGGCCAGCGATAATTATCGCTGGCCGTGCTTAGCGATAGATATCTTATCGCTGGCTATCTCCGGAACTTATCGCCCTGGTAGCGCGTTATTAACAACACGCTTCTCCAGGGCGATAAAAATTCCAGAGATAGCGAGGTTATCGCCGTTTTGCTGGGAACATCGCTGGTTTTCCTGCGATGTTCCCTGCAAAACGGCGATAACCTTGCTGATACGACCCTGTGGTCGTATCAGCACAATCCACCCCCTATGTTAGGGATGGCTAAATCGGGATAATAGCAGACGTTAGATTTTGGCGAAAACGGCCGTTTTCGCCAAAATCTAACGTCTGCTATCATCCTGTGGGCTGCCTTGTAAATATCGCGATGTGCACATCGGCGATATTTACAACGTAGCCCATCTGGGGTACGCTCAGTAACGCCCACCTTGCATCTCATTAGAGATGCAGGATGGGCGTTATGGGAAAGGGCGATAGGGCAAGGATTCACGCGATAGCGTGACCTTGCTAATACAGCGATAAAATTATCGCCGCTTTTCGTCTGAAAACAGACGCTAAAGCGGCGATAATTTTTTATCGCCGGCTTGTTAATATGCCCCTATCTTACTACAAAAATCAACGAACTCCCAAATAGTTTAGAGCAGAGGTGCCCCCCGAATGCGCGTCTCCCCTCACGCCACCCCTCAGTTTTACCCCACCCTGTTTTGCCAGAAAATGATACTGCTTATGCTCGACCACCTATAAATGCCGCTTCTTTAGATGGTGGCATTTTAGGTTTTCACCCCAGGAGGGTGACTAATAACCGACCAGTTGTTGTTGCAAACTCAGGAGTAAGGCTAGATATTCCACCAGCAGCCTGCCCCTATGTTATAGTGTTAGCAAATGTACCAGAACTAAAGGTGAACCAACAAGAAACTACAGAGCAGCTAATCCACAAAGCCCAGCATTGGCTTTCTAACTATACAGGGGATAGCTTTAATTTATTCCAACACCTCATTATGGCCAGGAGGGTAAATTGGGTAATAAGGGCCCCTAAAACCACCAAAGGGGACGGTATTATCATCAATTTTGACAACCACCACATGGTAGGTGACCTACTGAGATTGCTACCAAGTACCCCTACTCACTACTCTGAAATTTGTGCACTCCCACTTGACTTTTTTTTATAAACCCTGCACACCATTTCAAGTCCCATCCCACAAAATAAATAATGGCCATTTGCCCCCACGTTCTTTTAACCAACGTCTTCCACAACCCATTTTACCCTTACCTCTTAGTAATGGATTTACTTTACTGGAAGACATGGCTGAATGCGATTGACTTGATGAGTGGGGTTTAACAGTCAATAATGATGATTATATAGCGTCACATAGTGGGTCTTCTGTAATTTCTTTGCCCTCTGTAAATTATCAATTAAACACAAGCATGCAGACTGGTAGCTTAATTTTGTCTCAGAGCCCGATACATACAGAGATTACCCCGGAATCTGTCGCAGTCATTTCCTGGAATATCGCTGGGTATAACCAAAAAAAGTTTAATTCGGACTGGCTATCTTTGTTAATGGCCTATGACATCTTGTGCCTTCAGGAGACCTGGGAAGTTGATCAGATCCATTTGAATGGATATCGTTCATTTCATACGCCTGCCATACCCTCAATAGCTGGTCGTGCAAAAGGTGGTGTATTGACATTACTTTCTAATACTTTTCCCCTAAAGGTTAAAACTTTTTTAAACACATCTCCATATTATCATATTATTCTCTTAGAGTTTAATAAAGATAGATATTGGTTACTTTTACATTTTTATAATAATAATTTTGGCAGTAACCACGGAGTGATTTTGGACCCTTTGGGAAGAGATATTGCCAATCTGGAGAAAGCAAACCCTGTGATATAATCTGGCTAGGGGATTTTAATGCTCACCCTTGTAATAAGGTTAATACATCAGTGTGTGGGCTAGTAGACGAAGATGGGGATTTTGTTCCCCATTTTAGTCACAATGATTATGGTAACGCCTTAAATAGGCTGTTAATTATAAATAATCTTGTAATCTTAAATACTCCTGAAATCCTAACTGGCCAGTTAAACTTCACTTTTTCTAGTCGCTCCCACTTCTCGACGCTTGACTATGTTCTGGTCTCAGACCCCATAAGGAAGTTTTTCACTCAATTTATGATCATCTTCTACGCTTTCAGTGATCATGCTGCAATCACGTTTCTTATTCCACCTTTATCAAACAGGGAACACCCTGTTAATCTCCATATCAAACCAGTGATTGCAAGGGAGAATGGAATTGCCTTGAAGTGGGAGAGAGTTGATACTGTGAAGTTTGTGGGGAATATAGTCTCCAAACGAGCAATAGAGATAATGACATGTTTAGACCCAATAACTGACGATGGCATAATCACAGCATTTGAGCAAATTTTATTGGAAATTAAAAATAACTTAATACGTTCCATATGCAACGGGCACCGTAAGGGTGCTATCTGGTTCTATAATAAATGCGCGAAATCACTTGAGAACCTTCATACGGCCTTAAAGTCAAACCTAGAGACCAACTTTTGGTCAAGTCCTTACGCCAGCTTTAGAGGAAAGCAAGGTTATCAAGGTTAAAAACCTTAAAAGAGGACTGGTGGGAAAGATTGCAAAGGGCCGCCACATTAAACAGCTCACAGGCTTTTTGGACGTTGATTAATGCACCTTTTCTGAGAGACGAGCAAAGGATGACAACAGATACTCATGTAGAGCAGGAAGCATGGGTTGCACACTTTGAAGGCCTATTCGGAAACACTCAGGAGGTGACCGCCCAACTCCCCCCTTTAAGTTTATCTGGTACAGGAGACAATATCTTGTTCACTCTGGAAGAAACAAAACACGCTCTTAACCAGTGTAAAAGAGCGAAGGCACCTGGACCCGACGGCGTCCCAATTGACTTTTTTCTAGACAGCCAAGATCTTTGGGCACCACTTTTGACAAATGTTTTTAATAAAATTGCCCGAACAGGTGCTCCGTCTTCATGGAAGACGACTGTAATTGTACCTATTTATAAAAAGGGGGATTAAACAGTTCCGAAAAATTATAGGCCTATATCCCTGTTAGATTCTACTGCTAAACTAATGGGCCGGTTACTTTTAAACAGGCTTGAGGAATGGGCCCTGGAAAAGAACATTATAATCCCATGCCAATATGGTTTCAGAAAAGGAAAGGGCACAGTCGACCAGTGCCTGAATTTGAATTTAATAATAGCTAAATATACGGCAGCTAAGAATGGTCATTTATACCTTGCCTTCATGGATCTGTCGGCAGTCTTTGACTGCGTGGCACAGTCCAGGCTGTGGCAGATGATGGAGGCAATGGGAATTGACATACAGATTATTAATATAATCTGCAACCTGTATGCTGGAGCAACTGCCTGTGTCCGCTTTGGCAAGGGAGGAGAATGCACAAGACACTTTAAAATTACTAGGGCCGTGAGGCAGGGGTGCGTCCTTTCGCCCTTTTTATTTGCGCTTTATACAAACGCCATGGAATCTGCATTGTTAGGGCCCACTCCAGATGTCCCCCATATTAACTCACTTCAAGTACTGATACTCCTCTACGCAGACGACGCAGTGATTCTGGCGCGTACTGGTAACGCACTGCGTCGGCTCGTAGTGGAGTATGTGAAATTCATTAATAATTTGGACCTGAAAATTAATTACTCTAAGTCTTTTGTTCTTGTTGCAGGTCCAAAACAGCAGAAACAGCCACAAATTTATATTGAAGGGGGGAAGTTAGATGCTGTGGACTCTTTGAACTATCTAGGGATCATGTTTGATCGAGATAATAATTGGCAAAGTATTGTCTCTAATTGGGGATTATTGATGGAAAAAAATATTGGGGCTCTTTTTAAATTCACGAAAAAAATTGGGATTAAACCTATTGAAGTGGTAAAGAAAGTTTATGAAGCAAAAACTGTATCTGCTGCCACCTATGGGGCAGCTGTTTGGGGCATCTCTGGCTGTTCTAAACTGCAACTGCAACTTTCAAGAAGATGCCTTTTTGAAAAACCTGGTTTCCCTGCCCTAGTCTTGTTCTAACTACAATTGTCACACGGAGTTGAGAGTTCCCTATATCAGTGATAAAATTTGTATTGCACCTATTCTGATGTGGTACTCGGTTTGGCGTAAGGAGACTCTTTCATTAACTAGGGATATTGTAAACGATGTTTTGAAATTAGATGGTGTGAATAATATCAGTTGGTTAAAATATGTTGAATCCAACCTTGAGACGGCTGGTTTACACCACCTTTATGAAGATCCAATGATGTGTCGGACTATCTCTAAGAAAGAGTTGAAAATCCATTTACTGACCCAGTTACAGGCAAGGAGGCAGGATATTAATCTTAAACTGTCGACAGTTAGAGCATATCACGCTGTCCCGATTATAACATTGATTAATGCGAATTCAACTTATCTATCGTTTGTTACAATTCTTCAACATAGATATATTTTAATGAGATTTCGCCTAAATTATATCCCCTTGATGCTATGTCTTCGTTTTAAAACCTATGTGATCTCCGAACTGTCACCTTGTCCTTGTGACAAGCGATCTATCCAGAATGATCTTCATTTTTTGTTCTTCTGCAAATTCTATGGTGAAGAAAGAAAAAGGTTTATTGTCCCCCTTATTCGTAAAATGAATTTTAAACAGTGGTGTGTGGCTTTATATTATCTCTAGTTATTGTCCGATTCTTTTACATGTTTTTCTTTGGCTTCATTCTTTTTATCTGCTTTGAGAAAAAGAAGATTATATTGTCAACCTGATACTTAAACTGTAAATTAAGCTACTGAATTGTGCAATAACTGTGTGTACATTTATGAATTATCACCCCTTTTTAAATTATGAATAACCTTTTAATCCAATTTTATTTTTTTAGTAAACTTGCCTCAATACATGTAATTTTAAATTGTAATAACAGTGGAAATTGATGTGTTTGTAGAATACTTTTTATGCCATCATTGTGTTGGCGAAATAAAGTTGTTTCTCACTGACTGGCAAAAACGCCCACAGATCTAACTATATGTGCCTCAGATCCCTGTTGTCCCAACTTGGTGGGTCAAATAGTGGCTGAGATAGCAGAAAAGGTCAAAGAAATCTTGAGTGCAGAGCTGTCTCCAATACTGGCATGTGTAACAGCCATTAAACATGCGCAAAAAACCTGTGCAAATCTGACACCTCAAGTTCACGAGGTGATTGGAGGGGAAAATTATACTCAACGAGACTCAGTCAGGCCCACAGTGGTTCTGTTCTGAGAAGCAATTATAGGACCTCAGGTTGCACTGCTTCATCACTGTTACCAACTTCGACAACATCAAATACAACACCAATTCTCCCTGCCCAGCGAACAGTTAATAATAATAATACCAGCATTTGTAAAGCGCGAACAATTACCCGAGGGTGTCAAGGTGCTGGGGGCAGTCGGGAAGATTAAGCGAGCTATTGCCCAGAGTCACATGGTGCTGGGCTAACCTGCCACCGGCACCGGGGAATGAACCGTGAGCCCCTGTTTTCCGGAGTCAGCCACCCTGGCCGCTGCGCCACACCTCTTCCACAGGTGGAAATAGTCGATTGACTTTGTAACGAAGAGATCAGTCAATCTAGCATCCACCTTGGGGGAAGAGAAATAGGATCAGATATAGAATGGGGCAAAGACCATCACTGGGGGCAGGGACTTAATAGTAGCTTTGTGCCAGTTGTCTGCAGATCCAGCCCATGAGTCCCCATTTGGTGTACTACCTAATATACATATAGAGCAATCCAGTGAATCCACACAAATAACAAACTTGAATTCCTCATGCGAACATCAGCAAGACCATGTGAGGGGCACTGCATCTGTTGTGAATGATGTGGTGGTGGAAACTGAGGGTCCAAATAGAATGAGCAGTGACCATCTGGTTGGGAGACTTGAGGACAGGGTCGCATGGACCGCTAGCTCGAAGCAAGGAGAGTTATCTAGGGGCATAGGGAAACAGAATTATGGAAAAGAATTCCAACTAAAATGTCTAGTGAGGGTACTCTCATGGAATGTTGCTGGGTTAGCCTTGAAACTCAATTGTTTGGGTCACAGGGCGTGGTCTGGCCATGCAGGAAGATGGCCGCCTAAACGAGGACCTCCGCTCCGGGACGGCACCCATATGGAGGCAGCGTTGTTTGCAGCGCATCCAGGGCCATTAATGAAACACGCCCGAGCAGGCTGATTATCGTGCCCATGAACGGTGTGTGTTTTTGGCGACCAGCGACCTCTTTTGGGGCTTTTTAACGCCCGGGAACGTCTGAGGAGAGGAGCGCCAGTCGGGCCTCGTGACGTATTTGGAGCCCCGGGCCTCACGTAGTCTCTGCGCCCGTCTCTCTGACGAGCTCCTGGAATTGGTGTGTGGAGATTTGCGGAGATTTATGAGGCAAGCGGTTGACCTGTTTTCACCTTCAACATGTGAAAACATCTTCTTCGTGACTAACAGCTGTTAGGATTTTACAGCTAAATGTCTCTGTCAAGAAAGTCATTAACAGAGTAAACAGAAGGTTTTCCAGTCACAAGGTATTTTTTCATCCCTTTTGAGCAATTATTGCAGTGAAACGCTTTTAACAGAAAGATAATTTAGCCCACAGACGTGAATATATTCAGCTTCTTTGTACTGCAACAATTTATTTCCAGATATTTGTAAACTCCTCCGTCAGTCAATTATTTATGTGATTGATTTTTGAGTGAAACTTGCTCTGGTTCCTGTCAACACATTTTTTGGGCCACTAAAATAAGAACTGTAATTTCTCTTTCTATAATATGCAGCCTGCTGAACTTTATATATAAATTACCTTTGAATGTGAAAAAGGGCAAAAGGCATTTATCCTGAGCTATTTTTCACGCTTGATATACCCGCTTTAGCAAGTGTCCGTTTTTTGAGGTCTTTCCTAAATTACTTAAATACAAAGACTCAGGAGTTGAAAGCAGTGGCGGCTGGTGGCTGCAAAAAGTGGTGAGGCGGAAGTCCATACACAGGATTGCACTACGCAATTTAGCATAGTGAGCAACCTGATGCCTGATTTTCTCAGGGATAGTGTGGCTGGGAAGAGAGGGTGAACACACTTTTACACAACTCAATAGTTTTCTTTTATCGACCTAGAGAGGGTGAAAGGTTGAGTGGAGATCATCAGCCATGTCAGAAGGCTTAGTGGATGCATTAGTCCAATGAGCCTTCAGATCCAGCTAAGAGTCAAGAAGCCAGAGACTGACCAGATTTAATTCAAACCTTCACCAGTATTACCAACGTATGTTCATCACAATTTCCCATCAACTCACATTCATCCATCTACCCATACACTCTCATTCCCCCTCTGAGCCATATACTACACACACCCATTCTGCTGTTCACCCACTCACACTCATTCACTCACTCAATCATACATTCTCATCTAACTACCCTTCCACTCATTCACCTAATTCACATTGCCATTCCCACTCACTGTTATATTTTCAGTTATTTAAATAGGTTATTAAAGGCAGCAGGTTGAATTTCAGTCAACTCATGGTGTTTTAACAAGCTTTCGTCTATCCACCTTATCATTCTCACAGTCATCCACCCAGTTACTCACTCAGCTACTCACTTAAGATCATTCCCCTACCTACCTACCCACATCCAACAATTATTTAACTTTCTCCCACCTTACATCATTCACTTACTCACTCATATTCACCCATCCGCATCAAGCTTCCTATGGTCATTCACCCAATTCATATGAATGAAATGAAATGAAATGAAAGTAATATTTATAAAGCGCATAGTTACCCGCGGGCATCCCAGCGCTGAGGGCAAGTCGAAACAGCTGTGACACGATCAATTGGGGAAAAGCCAAGTTTTAAGCATCTTACGGAATGACATGTAGTTGGGTTCCTTTCGGAGCTGCAGAGGAAGTGAGTTCCACAGTTTAGCGGCGTTGTAAGAAAAAAGACGTCTGCCGCTTCGGGCCTTCTTAATTCTGGGCACAGACGCCAAATGAAGATTATTTGAGCGAAGGTCCCTAGTGGCTAAATAGGGCTGGATCAAGGAGGAGATAATAGGAGGTCCATTCCCTCGTATCAGCCTGTGAGTGATACACAAAGCTTTAAAATGGACTCTTTCCAAAACTGGAAGCCAATGGAGAGCCTTTAGGGCAGGCCTTGCTGTTTGGCGACTATGAATTCCCATAAGAATCCTAGCGGCACAATTCTGCACAGTTTGAAGTTTGGCCAACACCAGGCTAGGGGCAGCAAGGTACAGTGCATTTCCGTAGTCCAAACGAGATAAAATAAGCGATTGGACTACAAGCTTTCTAACCTGGTGGGGTAGCAGATGAAGCACTTTGCGCAGCATTCTTAAAATGCCAAAACAGGAGGCAACAACCTTTCTGGCTTGGATTTTAAAACCGAGCTCAGAGTCAAGCCAAACACCAAGGCTCTTTATCTCTGATTTAGGGGCCGGCATGGGGCCCATACAAATAGGCCAAGTAGAAGCTATTTCAGAGAGAGAAGGTTTGCCAAGGAGCATAAGCTCAGTCTTGTCTCCATTAAGTTTAAGATGGGAATGTTTCATCCATCTCATCACTTCCTCGAGACATGGGCCAAGACAAGTAGATGCTTTATTGGTGTGGTTCAAAGCGACGACCAATTGAGTGTCGTCGGCATAAGTGACAATTTGCACCCCAAATGGAAGAACAATGTCAGCAAGAGGAGCCATGTAAACATTAAAAAGAGTGGGGCTCAAGGACGACCCCTGAGGAACCCCACAATGAAGAGGTCGAGGAGTGGATGTAGCCTCACCATCGACTAACCAGTCGTCACATTTACCTATCCACACAGTCAACCCCCACATTCAATTACTCACCCATTCACACTCATACACCAAACATCACTCATTGAGTAACCAGCAATTTCATTAATAAAAAGCTACACTAAGTGGCGTTGTTATTGCTTGTTTTTCTCCCTGCAGATTACATCTAGTAATGTTTACTGCCACAACATTAAGCACATTTGATCTGCAAGGGAGATAAAAGAACCATATGTAGTTGTAACAGTAAGTAGCTTTATACTGACCCCATTTGTGCTGCAGAGGAGACAGCACAGCAGTTAGAAAGGAATAGATTTTGACTTTTTTCTCCAGCTTATTTGTGCAGTTTTTTTGAGGGAGCTGCTCATCCGGTCATTTTACCTGAAAACGTAACGTTACCTCACACTCATCAGGATTTCTTTTTACAGTTTTTAACTTTTATTTAGTAGGAGCTTGACCCAAAGGGGTTTTATGGCCCTTTACATGAGCACCAGTTATATTACACGAGCACATTTGTATTCGTTTTTTTAGGCAGGGGTGACTAAGTGATTAGCCCAGAATCACAGAATGTTAATTAAGCTGACCCCAAGACCCTAACCAGGCTCCCCAGTTCCACAGTCTTTACACCACACCTTTATTAATATTTCCAAACTTTACAGCTTTTCGTGTGGCACGGTATAAAGATGAAAACCTGTTTCAAGCCTGATTAACTTCACTAAACTAAGACGTCCAGAATGCACGTTTGTACATTTCTCACCTCAGACAAACGTGTTCTACTCAGTGAGTCGCATTCCTACCTGTATGATAATGTTTCCAGGGCCTTTCCTGCTTCACAAGTGAAACTCTCCTCAACGTGCTGTGATGCTTGCACTGTCTGTCTGGCTGTACGTTCCGTTCCTTATGTGATGCAGCTCCCACATTTATTTGCCTAAGTTATTTATGGTGTTCTGGCAGCTCGCAGTGCAGGATCGGATGGATTCTCATATATGCAGCGCCTAGTATGAAAGGGCACGTGACGTCCTGGGCTGGCCGTAAACACAATAACTCAAGCCTGACTTGACGCCACAGACTGACGAAATAGCTTTGTCTGTGGCGCCTTTTGCATGTTTCCTAAACCCACCCTTTCACATCTCGTCACGGGGTGAGGTGTGGTCTGTGAACCTTGCTGGCTCCACCTCACCCAGTGGCGAGATACTGAAGGGTAGGTTAACTGGTATTGAGTGGCATTCAAACTCGTACAGCCCGGGCTTGAAAGCTATACGCCCCAGGCTGTTTTAAACGGACGCTCCAGAAGAAGGTGGAGAAACTAAGGTGACGTCACAGCGGTTTGAGGAAATACCAGGGCTGTGCGTGGGTAAGCCCTCCTAGTGCTGAATCATGCATATTCTCACGGAGGGGCATGCCTCGCAAAACTACCTATTAATATAACCTTCGTTACTTTTAATTGTGTTTATTTACTTAACCTTGTTTACAAGTAGGCTATGAAAAGAAAGGGGGCGCAGCTCCTACGCCCTTATACAGGAGCCGCTGCTGGTT